>ML272145.1:91084-121552 GCA_005239495.1 Nicotiana undulata | reverse complement strand
TATATATATATAATATGTATATAATTATATATAATTTATGTATATGAAAATAAAAGGTAAATAGCGAATCTGGTTGGCTATTAGCGTAAAGGCAAAATTACGAGGGATGGGTCTTTGTAAAACCACAGTTTATATTTGTTAAAGTTGCGTGGGGCGTCCTATTTGGTCGCCCCCATTTAATTTATACTCATATTTTTAAAATTATTTAATCTATACCCTAATTTTTACAACTTCAGGCGCCTCCTTCTTCCTGATACCTGTGCAAACTTCAGCTTATTTAGTGCTGAAGTTTTTAAAAATGAACTAAATAACTTCGGCATCTTCTGCTAAAGTTTTTGAAAAAGCTTTATGAAAAAACTAAACTTCGGCTTATTTAGTGCTGAAACTTTTACAAAAGAACTAAATAACTTCAGCATCTTATGCTGAAGTTTTTGAAAAAGCTTTATGAAAAAACTAAACTTCGGCTTATTTAGTGCTGAAACTTTTACAAAAGAACTAAATAACTTCAGCATCTTATGCTGAAGTTTTTGAAAAAGCTTTATGACAAAACTAATGAATCGAGGTTGAAACTTCAGCTTATTTAGTGCTGAAGCTTTTACAAATGAACGAAAAACTTCACCAGCTTCTGCTGAAGTTTTTGAAAAGCTTTATGACAAAACTAATGAATCCAGGACAAACTTCAGCTTATTTAGTGCTGAAATTTTACAAATGAACTAAATAACTTCAGCATCTTATGCTGAAGTTTTTGAAAAAACTTTATGACAAAACTAATGAATCCAGGACAAAACTTCAGTTTATTTAGTGGTGAAGTTTTTACAAATGAACTAAGTAACTTCAGCAGCTTCTGTTGAAGTTTTTGAAAAGCTTTATGACAAAACTAATGAATCCAGGACAAAACTTCAGTTTATTTAGTGGTGAAGTTCTTACAAATGAACTAAGTAACTTCAGCAGCTTCTGTTGAAGTTTTTGAAAAGCTTTATGACAAAACTAATGAATCCAGGACAAAACCTTCAGCTTATTTAGTGTTGAAGTTTTTACAAATGAACTAAATAACTACAACATCTTCCGCTGAAGTTTTTGAAAAAGCTTTACGACAAAACTATTGAAAGGACAAAACTTCAGCTAAAACGTGCTTAAGTACAGCAAATAGAGAACAAAGCTTCAGCTAGTAGAATGCTTAAGTTCAGCAATTACAAATAATTTCAGGGCCGTCTCCTAGAATGTTGAAGTTTGTGTGATTGCCTTTGCTACTTCGGGCCCGTATGCCCGAAGTTTATGCCAAAATTGAGTACGCTTGCAATTTTTTTGCAAAGCCGGTAAAAGTTAAAATGTGACCCAAAAAGCGGGTATAGGTGCAAATTCCCCTTGTGTAAAGATATGAAAAGGAATTTTTACGCAAATAGCTAATCATATTCATTGTTTACTTTTTCTAGCTATACACATAAGGTTATACATCGATAATATATAATTATACACATATAATATACATATATTATACCTTCACTTGCTATTTTTAATTTAAGTGGTTGGGTGAGTGGCTATTTGAGTTAATTCCTCTATGAAAATCCTATTAAAGTCTTAAATCTTGATTGTTGGGTTGTTTGGATATGCTTTGGTGTTGTGGGCTAAACAAATCAAATTAATGGGCCTTAAATCAAGAAGAATTAACCCAAATAGCCGTCTATCCAATTGATTAAACTAAAAATAGCCGGTGGATATATAGTATATATGCATAATTTATGTATTATATGTGTATAATTATGTATATTCGATGTATAATATATATGTATATGGCTAGAAAAAAATAAACAATAAATATGACCGGCTATTTGTGTAAATATCCCTTAAATTAATTAGAGAAATTACTAGTTATGTCCATTTATAAGTAGCTCATTATAAATAATTGTCAATTGATAAAATATTACTAATATTAGCCAATTAGCTATTTGTAGCAAAAATATATCAAATGTTTGCTTTGTTTTGAGTGGGTGTTATTAGAATAGATTGGGCACAACTTAAGGAGCTTGAATCTCTGTTTTGGGATGATTTGGTGAAGTTTTGAGGTGGTTTGAATTGAAAATTCGAAGTAAAAACTGAACATGAAAAAAATGATATGTGTATCACACTGTGTATCATTTATGTATCACATGTATATCCATGTATATCTGTGTGTGAGATACATGCGTGATACATGTTTGATACATGTGTAGCAGAAGAACTGTATGAACTTGATTAATTACGAATTTTGATACAAAACCAGTCCAAATCACCTCCAATCTTCCTCAAATTTTGTATATTGACTTATCTACATATTTTCAATGAATTTCAACTATACCCATTGAAAAAGTTCCTTTTTTATTTAGATTTTTGGAATATTGTATATATTTTTGTATTTCATCACCTTATTTGCTACCTCGTCCATGAAATTTCATTTCCGTCTTGTATCTAGTGTTGCTAATCACGCGTAAAAATATGGAAAGTGATTTTTGCATGTGATTCATTGAGAAAAGGAACCCTATTTTTTGATTTTTCAATTTTTGTTGGCTAGTTTTGGTAAGTATATGACTAATGGCTAGAGGTTGGTAAGTTGAGATTTATTTGGGACATTTGTGTAAGTTTCCCAATTAATTAAGCAACATCATGGGCTAACCCGAAGTCCAAAAGCCCACAAATACCCCCTATCCAAAAAAACAGCAACCTTAATCTATGTATAAAAAACCACAAACTAACAAGAATCTCTGTATTCTCCACCATGAATCTTCTCAAACTTCATCACCAGCACAACACTTATTACCATAGCAAATTCTCTTCAATTTCAGGAAATTCATCAACCCATTCATCTTTTTCAGCTCCCCATAATCTCTTTTTCACTACCCACAAACCAAAATTTTTGCCTTTAACACTTCATTGTGACAATTTTAAGCTAAAAAATTTAAGAGCTTCAGCTATAAAAATCCAATCTTTAAGTGATAAAGAAGAGGAAAATTTAAAAGATTCAGAAGAATATGAGTACTTAGCAGCAGATGGGGTTGTTTATAAGAAGACTTTGAGATTAGTAGAGGGTGCTATGTTTGCTGCTGTTTCAGGCTTAGCTTATCTCTTGAGCAATTCTCTTGCTATTGAGGTACATATATGATTCTTGAAATGTAGAATTTTGATGGGTTTTTGGAGGAAATGTTTTTTTCTTTTTTCATATTGAGGTTGGGTGATATATTTATTTTGATGGCTTTTGCATTAGGTTATTGGTTGCAAGAAAAAAGAGAAAAATTTGAATTAGTTGGCTGTTGTGAGTTAAGAAATAGTAGTAGTTTAGTTTATGAATTGTATTGAATTTGTTAAAGGTTTACTACCAGGGGCTTCGCCGAAAAATTACACTGTTTTTTACGACTTTATATTAAGTTTTGAATCTCATTGACATAGCCCAAAAGTGTAGCTTAGTGATTGAGGGTGTTCAAAACCTTTGAGGTCATAGGTTAAATTCCCACAAGTTACAACTTTTTTCAACTTTTTCCTTTTTGAACCCGAATGCGGAGGTCCTGCCTCCGCCACTGTTTACTATTGTCCGATTAGTAAGTGAAGTTCTTTATCTTGTGGAGTGTTGGAAATGTTGCTTAAGTACAAAATAATTTAGGCTTGAAGAACGTTAAATAACCCCTTCCTAAATGTTATATTTTCGAAAATAGCCTCTCTACCTTACCAGATAGGGTAAGGTCTGCGTACACACCACCCTTCCCAGTCCCCACTTGTGCGATTAGACTAGGTCTGTTGTTGTTGTTGTTGTAAATGTTGTATTTACTTTTTCTCCTTTGCAAGAATGCTATGGGCAGGGGCAGAGCTAGGTGGGCGGAAGGGGGTTCGCCCCACCTATATATAAGGTTAAATGTTTTTTATGTATCTATATATTAGGCGTTGAATCCCCTTAGCTTCTTTGTGTGTTTTTTTTTTTTTGTTTTTCGAATCCTCTTGTGAAAATCCTGCTTCGGCACTGGCTATGAGATTGAATGCAAATAGCTTTAGTGGATATGAAAGTCTTTTTGAGTTATGCACTAAGCAAATAGTGAAGAAATTCTGGTTAGGAAAGCAAGGATATTTCAGGTTTTTAATTGTAGAATGTTGGAGAGGAAAACAGAATCTTTGTAGGAGAAGAGAGAAATTATTTGAGACTTAACAGATAGGAGTACAAGAATAGAAGGTAGTGTTTTTTCTGCAAACTAAACAATAATTTACAGAATGCATCCTTTTATCTTAAGACACAACTTCTCATTCAATAATGTTCATTTGTTAACGAAGTTTTAACAGAAAAAAAAAACACGTGAATTCTATAGCAAGGTACGTAACTAGTAAGAGTAAAACTAATCTTGGTGAAAAACTGTTAGATAGAAAACAACGGTTCATGAATTAGATAGGTCTGCTGCAGCTTAGGTGACTTCATTAGTAGAGCTTTTGTTTCTTTAACTCTTTCAAAAGTCTTAATTTTTTACTATTCATACTTGGCTCTGTTGGTGGTTTCGAGGAAATTGTTTAACAGGTAGAAATGAACCTGCCAATTGACGGATATTTTAGGTTAACCATTTCGTATTTTTGTAGCTATCCAACTTTATGATTTCTATCTGTCATTTGCTGTTGGTTTTGATCTCCTAAAGGAATTTGGCTTTCCATGTAGCACAGAATTACTTCGGCTGTTTCTTCGCATTGCCAATTGTTATATCCTCGATGAGATGGGGTGTTGCAGCTGGCAGAAAAACCATGGTTTGTCCCCTCCATATACCTGATAAGTTGAACGTTACTTGTTCCTAAACACTTGTTCATCTACTTTCTCTAATGGTCATTTGTCCCATCTCATTAGGTGGCAACTGTTGTGCTCTTGTTTGTCTTGTCTGGTCCAGTGAAAGCGTTAAATTATATGGTGAGTTATATCTTATAAACAATAAAAGATTTACATATGGGCTAGAGAAATTTCAAATTTCACTGTCGCTCTTATGATACTTATTATGTTTGGTGGCTGTTCTTGTGCTTCAATACTTTATGCTCGCAGAAGTATTAAGTATTCATGTTTAGGTGATGTTGTTACTAATGTAGCTACATTTTTTTCTCGTTCTGATTCAGTTAATGCATGGCTTACTTGGCTTCACAATGGGTTCCTTATGGAGGTATGTAGTTATTTCATTTTGCGTGTCTATACGTGAATGCTTGATGCTTAATGCTTATTCATCAAGTCATTGTAATGGGAATCAATTTTGACAGAAAGTCTTTATATACCTTCAGGGGCGGATTTAGGAGGGCGCAAGGGTGTTCACCCAAACCCCCTTCGTCAAAAAATTATACTGTGTATATAAGGCAAAATCTGATTTTTTACCTCTAAATATTATGTTTTGAATCCCCTTCACACAGCCCAAAAGCACGGCTTAGTAGTTAAGGAGGTTCAAAACCATTATGAGGTCATTGGTTCCATTTCCACTAGCTACAATCTCTTTAATTTTATTAACGTATTCCTTTTTTGAACCCCCTTAACATAAGTCCGGCCTCCGCCACTGTGTACCTTAGTTGCAACCTCTCACTGGAAGACATGTCCCCCTCCCATCCCTCCGGAAAAAAAATACCCAGTGCATATCTCCCAATCTCGTTCTCTGTTCTGGCCACTCCCTCTTTCAAAAAACCCCATAAAGAAATGGAAGATGGAAATCAAGAATACAGTGAGAGGATGCTTCCTTTATTTCACATCTTAAAAGTACCAAATTGGAGTTGTAAGTTAATTGATTGTCATATGCGCAAATGAAGATAATAGTGTACTGACCAGGGGCGGATGTAGCTAACAGACTACAGGTTCAATAGCACCCAGTAATTTTAATACGGAGCTCATATATGATATGCAAAGAGCATCAAAATTTCAACAAATATTACATTATGAACCCATAATTTAGTGTACAATGAATTAGTGGTAAAAGTATAAAGATTGAGGGTGTTTTTGATATGAAGGAAAATATTTTCCGGAAATTTGGTTGGCTTAAATATTTTGGAAAACATTTTCCTCATCAACCCATTTTCCTCCAATTGGAGGAAAATGTTTTCCCTATAAAAAGAAGGGAAAACATTTTCCAGAACTCCTTCTCAAGCTTCCCCACCCTATTCCATACCCTCACCAACCCACCCCACACTTCCACACCCACCCACCTAACCCCACCCCATGCCCTCTTTTCAAAAAGGTTATTTTTGCGTCATCCCCCCCACCCCCATCCCGCCCCCGCCCCCGCACAATTTTTTTTTCTTTTACTCTTTTTTGGAATTTTTAAATTTCTGTGTTTTTCTGCACCCTCACCTCCAGCCACCCTCCCCCCACAGTTATACTTTTTTTTNTTCCGATCTCAAAAAGGTTATTTTTGCGTCATCCCCCCCACCCCCATCCGGCCCCCGCCCCCGCACAATTTTTTTTTCTTTTACTCTTTTTTGGAATTTTTAAATTTCTGTGTTTTTCTGCACCCTCACCTCCAGCCACCCTCCCCCCACAGTTATACTTTTTTTTTATCTTTCGGTTAACAGGTTCTAAATTTGACAAGTTTCAAAGTTATGAATTCGGAGGTTTACGTGTTTCGAAGTTAACGGGTTAAGAAAGTATAAAGTTTACGAGTTCGAAATTTTGCGGTTCAGAAGTTAATGAAATTTGTGGGTTCGGAAGGTTGTTGATTCGAAAGTTTATAGTTTCTTGTTTATTATATCAAAATTATTTATGAATACTCTTGAGAAAATATTTTCCTTAAGTTGCGTACCAAACACCGGAAAATGAATAAGATTACTACTTGTTTTCCAAGAAAATATTTTCCACGGAAAACATTTTCCGTTATACCAAACACACCCTGAATCCATCAAGTTAAAATCCTGAATCCGCCTCTTGTATTGACTACTTTGTTCAGACTTTCAGGGGTTTACTATAGCCAAAGTTATGCACTGGAGCACATCCTGCATCCTTCACATTAAATGTCGCTGCTGTTTGATATTGTTCTATTTCTTATTTTGTCAGGTTGAGAACAAATTGGGGTGCCTCGATCTTCTTGTGCTCTATTGTATGTTCTCCTCCTTCTACTGTTTTTCCTCTTTGAGGGCGTTCTGTATTAATCATGGTGTGATTCCGACAAGAGATGATCTATTTGATTTGCAGGCTCGGGCTGTAGGTGCTTTAGGATATGTTATATTATCCTCATTTTTAATAGGGGAAAACATCCTTGCTCTGGTAATTTATAACTTCGTTTTCTCTTCTTTACGTCTGTTGCAGTTGTTTCTTCGCTAATGAAATGTATCGCTCATGTGTTCCTTCTTTGCTTGTAGATCACCGTAAATATTCATGCTTCTCTCTCGTACATCCTCACATCCTTAGGCAGTCAGATAGTTCCATCTATGAATTTTATCTACACGTTATTCGGGACTCTGGTACGTGTGTGTGATAACTTCGTCATATCTGTTTGATAATTTTGACAAGTAAAAAGCTAATATTTTCTTCTTTTTGCTTCCTGCGCCTGCAGCTTTTGATAAATTGTACGTTCTTCGTGTTCTTGCTGCATCTTCTCTATGCCATCTTTCTAACCAAATTTGGGATGAAAGCTACATTGAGACTGCCGAGGTGGTTAGCCGCAGCAATTTAAATAGGTATAAAAGTGCACTCATCGTAGACTCTGTTTCAAAATGAGACTTTGCTCATCAATGATTGGACCATGCAAACTAGAAATGCTTTTTCTTGGCTAAAGAAACAGATTACTCAATCTATTTCCGTATCGCTCATGATATATATCTTAACTCGGACATCCATTTCAAGTGCATATCCCATTTTTGCACAGCAGGGTTATGGAATCCACGAGAAGCGACTGGTACTACACTACAGTGATGGTTAATACAAGATCATTTTGATCATTATTGATACAAGATTGTTGAAATGGATTATCAATCTAGTCCATTATTTGTTCAAACACAATACAAAGTCACCAAAAATTAATTGCTCAGCTCAGTTGTAAATGGATTTGTATGACATTTTGGCCAGTATCTAATGCATTGTAAATGCCATTTGATGGGAGTAATATTTCTTTTTTGTGTACTTGTTTCAATACTCCCCTTAATATTTATTTTTTTCCTTGATTCTTTCCTCAAAGCCATGTTGATTTGAAGTAGTAGACTTCAAGCTTGAGACCGTGATTCTTTAAAACATCCATTGGCTCTTTCAGTTCATTGTGTAGTACCAATAACTTTAGGGGTCGTTTGTTACGCGGGATAACGGGAGATAAATTGTGGTACTAAGGGTGTGTTTGGTATAACGGAAAATGTTTTTTTGGAAAACAAGTAGTAATCTTATTCATTTTTCGGTGTTTGGTACATTTTCTTGGAAAACAAGTAGTAATCTTATTCATTTTCCGGTGTTTGGTACATTTTCTTGGAAAACAAGTAGTAATTTTATTCATTTTTCGGTGTTTGGTACGCAAATTAAGGAAAATATTTTCTCAAGAGTAATTATAAATAATTTTGATACGATAAACGTGAAGCCATAAACTTTCAAACCAACAACCTTCCGAACCCACAAATTTCATAAACTTCTGAATCGTAAAACTTTCGAAACCGCGAAATTTCGAACTCGTAAACTTTATAATTTCTAAGCACGTAAACTTCGGAACACATAAACCTCCGAACTCATAATTTTGGAACTTGTAAAATTTTGAACCTATAAACCGAAAGATAAAAAAGTAAAACTGAAAATATACTTTAAAAAGAAAAACAAAATTTTGAAAATTACAAGAAAAAAAGTAAAAAATCAAAATTTGTGCAGGTGTGGGGGGCCGGAGGGGGGGTTGTGTAGAAAAACGAAAAATAGAAAATTAAAATTACAAAAAAAAAATGCCAGGGTGGGGGTGGGGGTGAGTGAGTGGTGACGGAAAAAGACCTTTTTGCTGAGAGGACATGAGTGGGGTTAGGTGGGTGGGTATGGGGGTATGGGGGGTGTGGGATGGGTTGGTAAGGGTATGGAATAGGGTGGGGAAGCTTGAGAAGGAGTTTTGAAAAATGTTTTCCCTTCTCTTGATAGGGAAAAAAATTTCCTCCAATTTGGAGGAAAATGAGTTGATGATGAAAATGTTTTCCAAAACATTAGTCAACCAAATATGGGAAAATTGAAAAATATTTTCCTTCGTACCAAACGCACCCTCAATTTGGTATTATTTTATCCCACCTTTATAAACTTTGTCGCAGACTTAAAAGGTGGAATAAGATGGGATAACATGGTATAAATTTTGTCCGCAGACTTAATCTTAAATATCTCATCTTATCCCATTGAACTTGTTATTATTTTATCCCACCTCCCAGGTGAGATTTATAATCCCAGGACTATAAACTCGAAATAGTTTCATGCAACCATCATGCTTCCTAACTCTTATGCGGCGGAGCTACCCTTGTCAAAAGGGTAATCAATTGATATTTCTTCGTCGTAAAATTATACCTTATACATAGATCACTTTTTTTCATCTATATATACTATATGTTGGATTTCCTTGACCTCTTTATGTGTTTATACTTTGATGTAATTAGAAGGAAAAAATAAGATTTGCCATTGTCCATATGCTTTTTCCCCCATTTCAGTAAGGTAATCTAACTACCTAAAAATCACATTTTTTTAGTTGGCAAATAGCGACTTTCATCCCAGACCATGATCTAGCTAAAAATCCATTTATAGGAAAAATCTTGAATACCTAAAGATGCCTTCCTTTGTGGGGCTACACATTAAATAAAAAGGAATTGGAATGATAATCCAAATACTTTCATGCTCTATTTATGTAAAAACGGCACGGGCTAGCCAGTTTTCGAACTGATCACTCAAAAATAGTTAGCATTTTGCAAAGTCATTAAAAATAACCACTATTTTGCTGCAACACGAAAAGTTTCAGCATAATGTACTGGAGATCGATGCACTTGTGTATGAACTTCCGGCATATTATGTTGAAACTCCAATACGGGAAAAGTTCTGGCATAATATATTGGAGATTGGAGCACATGTGTATGAACTTTCAACATATTATGTTGGACCGGCATATTATACTAGAACTCCAGTATATTATGCTGGAGTATATTTTTCGGATTTTGAACAATGTTGTCGTTCAGATTTATCTTTACATAAAAAGTGACTAAATTTCGATTACTTTTGAAACTATGACTATTTTTGAATAACCACTTGTAAATCTGGCTATTTTTGAATTTCTCCCACTTAAGCTGAGAAGGAAAATATACTCCTATAACAAACTAAAATCTATTCAAATACAAAAACTCTTCTAGCTTTTTCCTTCTTGCATCCGAAAATAAGGGAGGGAAAATAATCAGCAAACTTGTAAAACACAAACATCATGTCAAATCAAACCAATGCCATTCAATTTGAAACTGAAAGGACATCTATTTTGAAATATGACCATCAGAAGGGTCGACTAATCAAAACACCTAAACAATCATCTTAGCTAGCGTTTGGTCCTGGATTCTCAAATTTGTTTTGAAAAATCTGATTCAAACAATAACGCCCTCAACCTGTGAAAAAGTAGTGCAATGAGAACCCCGAAATATCCTTCAGAGCTGGTTTACAAGGAGCGGCTAGATACCCGAAAAGTAAAACTTCAATCCCATATAGTCCCCAGGTTGAGAGCTAGAAACAAAAGTACCAGGAAGATCATAACTGTATCATACACTAATCAGAGGAAAATATAACCTTAACCTAATCAAAGAACGAGAAAAAGGTTAACACGTGTACCCAAAATTAGATCATAAACAAGGCTCAAGCTTCTTTCCTTGTTATCCTGTCATTTAAAAGTGAAAAGCATTAGGAATCAATTGTTCACAGTATATGAAAATAGTGGAAACATATTGTTCAATAAGGAATACAACAACAACCACCCAGTAGAATCCAACTGGTGGGCTCTGGGGAGGGTAGAATGTACGCAGACCTTACCCCTACCCCGAAGGGATAGAGAGGTTGTTTCTGGGGGACCCTCGGCTCAGAGACAATAGATCCGTAACCACAATAGTATATTGTTCAATAAGGAATATGGTCTTAAATCTTTGTAACAAACTTATATAGGTTGGTTATGGTTTATTGAGTAGCACGCGTACTACTTAAGATATTTGTGCTGAATTCAAATTAGATAGAGTTGGGCGCGATGAAGTAAAATAAGAGTCAAACACAATATATCTCACCTGAAACAGTATATCCCGAGCGCTGATGTTATTTCATGAATAACAGACGTGGAAAAATGCAGATAGAGTGACACTGAATAAGAGGAAAAACAATAAGAACAATCACCCAATAATACATGAGAGTTAAAAAAACGACGAGATAAAACACTGAGATCGGAAATCTTTTTAAAAAACGACAACGTGGAACACTGAGATTGGATATGTACAACAACATACCCAGTAAAATCCCACTAGTGGAGTCTGGGGAGAGTAGAGTGTACGCAGACCTTACCCCTACCCCGCTACCCCGAAAAGGGTAGGGAGGCTGTTTCCGGCAAATAGAATATGTCTAGGTCAAAAATAGAATATGGAGCAGACCAAATTTTTACCTGAGTATGCAGTGTAAGCAAGAAGAACCCAGAACTCATCAACCATAGGAACTCTGCAAAGAAGAGATTCTCATGAGCGTAAAGGAATACGAGAATTCTGAAAAGAGAATATTAGTGATATGTAAAAGACAGTCTTACAAAGTTGGTATAACTTAAATTCCTTCAAGAAAACAAGATTAGTTTCCACTTACCCATCATTAAGTCTGGCGGTGAGCGCATTTGCAACGGCAAAAGGCAGACAAAGCAGAGACTGCAAACATAAAGTTCCACTTCAATAACATCGAAACCACGATGCTGTAAGCGTTATCTATTTATTTCTCTTTTTTCTTTAAATAAATTGTTTTTCTACCATACTATCTAGTGTATCCAACATTCGAAGGAGAGACTATACCGAAACAATGCAGAACGTTCTGTCGAAGACTCACTTTGAGGATACACTTGTCCAATTAATACACTTACTTTTTCAATTTCAGAAATAAAAATTGGTTTTTTTCGCATAAAAGATAAGATTTCTCTATGATAAAGTAAGAATAGGAGTTACTAATCCAGGATATAGATGTCACACTCCTATCTGATGTAGTTAAGTCGCGGAACGATATTAACTTAAAGAAAAGATGGATTAGTTTTAACCAGAAAGAATTTTAGACACTTGGCCTATCGAAAGATCATATGAAATAAATTTAGAATATGTTATGGTTTTGCATTATTATCAGAAAAAGCGTACCATGCACATATTTGTTTTCAGACCCTTGGGTTCATCACACAAGTGAGCCAAAATCATCCTTCCCTGCAGAAGAAACCTTACTTAGATACAATTTAAGATGAACTTGAAATAGATTTTTGAAATGAGATGAGATTCATGAATGCCGCTAAAGATCATAAGATGCGTAAAACCAAGAGCAAGACGGAGATAAATTACCACAAGAAATCCGAATGCAAGCCCAGTTCCCAATACCATAAGATGAGGATAATTCTTCATTAAGTCAGATGGAGATAAATAGTCCCTGTATAACAGCCAATATTAAATACCATGATATGTTCCCAGAAATAATTAGTATTCTGAAAGTGAGAGAAGATACCACAGAAGCACTCCTCCCAGTAGCACAACAAATGGGTAAAGCTGCCAAAATGAGAAATGAATTTTTTCAAAAAACAGACTATAATCACCAAATCATGTATATAATCTAAGAAACGTATTTACCATGGCCAGTGCCCGCCCCATACTTCCTTTTGTTGCCTGAACAACCTTATGAACATTGTTAATACTGCCAAAAAAAATTGACGTTAACACTCTTCAACTGGCTTTAAATGTTACAGCAGATTAAAGTACTATATTAGCTAAATTATGGACAATTTGACTTTCATTTTATCCTGGCTAGAATCTCAGAATCTTTAGATGATGAATATGGCAGTAATAGTCGACGCTTTTACCAGAAAGAGGAAAGGTGAACTACGACGACGCTGAATAAAGTTAACTATCCAAAAGAGAAGCAAATACTACAATGCTAATGATGGACATTGCCAAGATCTGTAATGCAAATGTACTGACAAATAAATCACATGTCTAATTCAAGCCCATTGGCAAGAGATCAGAAAGAATTACGGAAGAAAAAGGAAAAGACCCCATCGAAGTATGAAAAATTACTCACTTGCAATAGACCGTTGGAATAACAGCAAAAGCTACCATCAGCAACAGCACGGCTTTATTGGTTGGAATTTCTGAAGTCAAAGGTTAATAGGAATAAGAATAATAAGAAACACGAAATCAACTTCGGAGCAGACAGGAAACTCAGTCGGTATCCAGAAATGAAAAATATGGATATGCTCTTGGAAGCAACAATCATCTGAAGGCAGGTATGGAGACACACAGTTCATAAAGCATAAAAACTAGAATACGAATTCACTTGGAATCCCATTTAAAAAATAACAATAAGAAGAGAAACACGTTATGTACTAGAAGTGAAATGTTGTGAGGTGCATTGGATAAAGGATGCAAGTAACACATTTTAACCAGTTTGGATGGGAGTTCAAGTACTTCTTGTCTAGATGTAGATAGCAAGAAAGCTTCCTAATTCTTTTATGAATAAAATAAAACAGAACTTTAGGCAAGTGACCCATCTTAACCAGCTGCGGTTGACGAGAAGTTTTAACTTCAAGCCTCCATAGGTTTTGAGGTCAAGAAAGTGTCTTGATCATGAGGTGGTAAGCAACAACTAATTCAGAAGTAATGCAATTCCATAAACAGAAGCAAAAAGTTCTACCATTTGCAGCAGAATACAAGTTCAAAACTGACAAGCTTTGATATATAAAATCATAGAAAGTGTTCACTAGAAAAATCATAAAACTGCTTTAAAGGGTAAAATAAACCGAACTAAAAGGAGAGCATAAGATAAACTATATAAATACATGAATATCATATCAGATAAAGTACCTCCGATCATTACTCAGTGCTTCATAATACATTGAGGGAGACAGGGAGGGTTGGGGAGAAACTTAACAACTGAAAACAAAAGGACAATTTATGCAAGCCTCACCGTTCAGAAAAGGAACCCAACTCACAAGTGGCATAGACTTCCCAAACTGTTGGGCCCACCACTCAGCTCCTGAAAATATGAAGAGTCAAGCTGGTAATAGAGAAAAGCTGGTAGAAATGTGCAAAAACAACAGACTGGGGTAGCTGGGAATGAGGAAGGACATCAAAGGGGATTTCCTATTGAGCAGTTTCACTTTAAAAAAACCAAGCTTACCCACTAGAGATGTAAAGAAATGGCTGAGATATATCAACATGAGACCCTCTGTCGGTCCATTTACTACTGGAAGAATTAGAGTGTTGGTGAAATAGCTGCAAAAGGGAGCAACATCCAAAAACTAGATTAAGAGACCAAAGATACTAACAAATCTCTGGAAAACTAGGATGAAATATTGATCAAGATATTTATCTTATAAAGCTTTTTCCCTGATAACAAGGAAATCCCTTGTTTTCGGCTCCGAAACTCGGCAGCAAATGGGCCCGCCCCTCTACCCTTATCCACTTAAATAGACTTGGTTAGCCATCTAGGATTCGAACTTGTGAAGTGTCTGTGTGCCTACCACATATCTGTGTTGTATTACCTTTGCCATTGCACCAAAATCCCAGGGCATGTCTCTTATATAGTTTAAATTATCTTCTGTTAAAGTTCATACTAGGATGCCCCGGTAAGGAGGTACGAGCGGTTGGCGTTGGTGGGTACGAGGAGAGGTAGAGGGCGGCCTAAGAAATATTGGGGAGAGGTGATCAGGCGGGATATGACAAAACTTCAGATCTCCGAGGACATGGCACTCGATAGGAAGCTGTGGAGGTCGAGCATTAAGGTTGTGGGTTAGGAGGTAGTTGAGCATATTTAGTCTTCCAGTGTGAGGCTAGGCTGATAGGATTTAGTCTTAGACTGCTAGTGGTCAGTGCTGTGTTTACACTACTCATCCGTTTTCATAGTGCCGGGCATTATTTACTGGTCATTATTTATGCCTTCATCTATTCACCGGTTCTTGTGTTGTTATTATTTCCACGATGGTACTGATATATTTTCTCTTTTTGTCTTTCCGTCTTCTTGAGTCGAGGGTCTATCGGAAACAGCTTCTCTACCCCATCGGGGTAGAGGTAAGGTCTGCGTACACACTGGGGTAGAGGTAAGGTCTGCGTACACACTACCCTCCCCAGACCCCACTTGTGGGACTATGTTGGGTCGTTGTTGTTGTTGTTGTAAAGTTCATACTACTCAAATAACTATTGCAACTAGTACACAACATTTGATTTATATCTCCTCTTACTAATCCACCCTTCTAATATTCTAAGCCAATATCCAAAAACTAAACATACTGAGGAGTTACATTGAAACACCTACCTTTCCCAAGTAGCGCAGTAGAAAGGAACAGCTGATATAACCCAGAACCAGAAAGTATCTCGTCCACACATAGCAGTGCTCCCAAAAGCTAAGGCTTCAAACTGCTCAAATTAAACACGAAATCTGTAAGTCACAAGTCTTCCCAGGGCAAGAAAAAGGATTACTAGAAAACAGGACATACTGCACATGCAAGCGCATCACATCCTGCAAATTGTGAAACCCAAGACATCTAATCAGAATCACAGCAGTTAGCACACGTCCAACTTAGAGAGAGAATAATATAAGAATACATAAATGAAAAAAGGAGAGGAACAATCACCATGATCAAAAAGCTCTCCTAGTGGGCTAGAGGAATTCGTACGTCTTGCTTGCTTCCCATCAACAGCATCAAATGTCTACATCCATTCAGAAGAGCCCAACACAGTCAAAGAGGAACTCCAGCAGAAGATGAGTTGCTCTAACATGAGCTCAGTGTAGTATAATTCAAATGTCATACTATATGCAAAAATAATAATAACCACCGATCCGTGCAAAAAATCTCAAGCCAAACTAAAAGGACATCTCGAAATATTAGAAAACAAAAACTTCGACCTCAACATGCTACAAACAAGGGCCAAATCCTGTCAATAAAATACCAGCCATAAGGAGTGAGATGTTCGATCAGTTGGAAATTTGTAGATATTCTTTTGAAGGCTTGCCTATTGAAGAATACTGCTCCACTTTATAGAACCTAATGATCTCAATTCTTTTTTTTAATCCTTCACAACCCTATAAACTTTTTACACTACCGAATTGAGTTAATATAATAAGACTCATGTTTTCTTTCCTACTAATTCAATCTTGAATATATACTGACAAGTCCTAAACTTATCAGAGACTTTCAAGATCTCAGATCTTCGAAGACAGTAGCGCAGAGGAGGCAGGATAAATGAAAGATCATACAAGTGCATCCTTTAATCTCTATTTTTCTTTTGAGAAAGATAACAGATAAGTAGGACAGAGCAATGCGGTTATCTGAATTCATCTCACGGATCTCTAACAACGAGTCAAAAGATGAGAGATTTGTAGAGAAACCATATGCCTCAAGTCCTATGTTACATGGATCTTTATTTTATATCGTTGTAACTCTATCAAACGGGTGTGACATGGGTGGCGTACAATTCTTCAAAATACGCTACTCCCTCCGGTCCATAATAAGTGATTTTTTTGCCTTTTTATTTTGGTCTAAAATAAATATCTTTTTACATAATCAAGAAGGAATTAATTTTGTTTTTCCAAAATTTGTCCTTATTTGCCTTGGTAATTGGATCACTTACATGCAAAGCCAAAATAAAGGAAAACTTATAAGATTGGATCAAGAGTTGAGACCTCAAAAATTATACTTGTGACAACATATCTTTCCCACTCTTCCTAAGTCAAAAAAGTTGAAAACTATATGCAGTGACATCCTTTACTCTCTAGGTTCCAACACAAGTGCGGCGGCATTTTGGAGAGTTTGTGCAACACAACCAATACACTGAGGCTTACAGTTCTATGTACAGATTACAGATGGAACTTAAATAGCATATATCTGGTTAAAACATTCATGACTACAAAAATAAATTTAGAAGATCCTAATTAGGATGGTGGCTAAGACCGTCAAACCTGATAGAGGAAGAGAAGCAATCCATGAGCAAAATTAACCCATCTTGGAGGAGGTGAATCCAATAGTGGAGAATATATCTGGGGACAAAAAATTATCCAGTAAGCGAAAAGGTAGAAAGTCCTATTAAAAAATCTTTTGAAAATAAAAGGCACAAAAAATTGTTGGAAAGACTCACGAGTCACATTATAAGGAAAGCTCTGGAAAGCTGAAGAGCTTTCGACAATAATATATAAGGATGTGGCAAGCATAACAAATGAATAACACCATTTCTTAATCCTTAATAACTTTGTTAAACATATCTTCTTTTTTTTTTTAAAAAGAGAAAAAATGAGAGTGTCTGAGCAGCATATCAAGCACTCTTCCAGCGGAAAGCATGGTTGCTGACAATCCAACTTACTAGTTACCACCATATCATAAAATTTACATACTAAAATT
Source organism: Nicotiana undulata (assembly GCA_005239495.1). Lineage (NCBI taxonomy): Eukaryota > Viridiplantae > Streptophyta > Magnoliopsida > Solanales > Solanaceae > Nicotiana > Nicotiana undulata. The sequence continues at coordinate 104,018 of ML272145.1, read as the reverse complement.
CAAATCCTTTGGATGCCTAACAGCCTAAACTCCTGTATTATAACTTATTGAATCATTATTCAGGTTATATATGACTACACATACTTCTATCTACAGTCTGTTTTAGAGGAGCTGAAGCAAATGAACTTAAACTTCAAAACAAGAAGCAGGAGAAACCTAAGAGGAGGCTGGAAAAAATGTCCTATTTCCGTTGGATAAGCAACAAAACGCTATCTTCTAGTACAGATGATGAATACAGAAGATAGAGAGAGACAGAAAGCACGCGAGCTTGCTTGAGATAGACAAAGTACAACTCACATATCCGAGCAGTGCAGATGTGACTAAGAACAAAAATCCTGTAAGTGTAATCTGCAATAGAAGTTATATATCAGACCTCAAAGCGCGGAGAATACACTAGTGAGAAAAATAACATTTGCAACAAAGACCATAGGTTAAAGTGGGACGTACCATATTCGGTCTGGGGAACATACAAAGAACATGCACACAAAAAAGAAATTGTCAGTTAACTCCGGAAAAGGAGAAAAAGATACAACATGATCATCTGGCTAAAGCCATAAGCAAGTAATTCTTACAAATGGGTGACAAAAGCACATTAGAGATTACTTCTAATATCTCAGTAACAAGATCCTGAAAGATGCTTTGTTCAATCACCATTATAGAAGATGGCATTCCGTAGATTCATAGAAAACAAGAAAAGAAAGTTCCTTGGATCCATATTCCTTCATTCGGCATTCCATCAACAATACCGCTGTTCCATTTCAGTTCTGAGATATGCTCTTCTATTCTAGGGTGTTCAAACAATTAATTCTACAAGTGAATATAAGCAGAAACTCCAAGGTTTTGTGTTTAGGGATGAAAGAATCTTTTAGAGCATCCATAGACAAAAATCAACCAGAAACTTCTATATAGATCCTCTTCCACATCACCGTCTATTCTAAATTCCTAACATAAATGTTTTCTTCTTTATCGTCTATTTGTTTCCCTCTTGACAGGTAATAAAAGATGTTCGTGTGCTCCAATTTGCCAAAGGAATGGGCAGCAAAGCCCTATGGACTCGCTAAGGAAGCAAATAACTGGACCCATACACAGAAACATCATTACACAAACACTAGAAATTTAAACGCACATATGTACAAAATTGTCAGATTCATCATAATCAGAGAGACCGAGAGAAAACTTACGGCATCCAAAGGGGGAAGAAATTGACACAGCGACTCCAAAAAGGCTGCAACACATACTTAGCAACATAGGAGTGATCTACCCCACTGTATTTGTACCTATGAAGCGCTTGCACTCCATGTGCCCCAATGTAGCCCATTCTTCCTTTCCTTCCTCTCGCTCCCTCTGAAATCACCTATAAACCAATTGGAATCTGCACAAATAATACGGTTAAAGGTTTCTAAAACGGTAAAACCGGCATCTAAGTTAACAGAACAACAAAATTGATAGGACTACCAAAATAAGACTTTGAATGTTGAATCTGAGAAACAAAGTAGAAACACAAAAGTGACATGCCTAGAATTGTAACAATAGGAGACAACTTTTCAAAGTCAATCCCAAAAAGCTAGCAGACAAAGCAAATTTTGAGCATTGAATCTGAGAAACAAAGTAGAAACAGAAAACAGCACACTTAAGTTGCAAGACTATGACTCCGAACCATCACCAGAGTAACAAAGAAAACAAATTTGACGGGGACTCTCAAAATAAGATCTTGAACATTTAACCTGAGAACAAAGTATAAATGCGAAAGGGTGTGCTTGCAACCCAGAGAGTTATGACAAATTTTCTAAAACCAATTCCAGAGTTAAGAGGAAAAAATAATTTGATGGGGCTATCGGAAAGACGGAAACAACCCCTCTACCTTCCCGAGGCAGGGGTAAGGTCTGCGTACACACTACCCTTCCCAGACCCCACTTGTGCGATTATACTGGGTTTTATTGTTGTTGCCGTTGTTGTTATCAAAAAGGGAGTTTGAACATTTGAATCTTAAAAACAGGGTAGCAAAACAAAAAGGGCATGCCTAAAATATCAAGAATATGACAACCTTTCCAGTACCAATTCAAGAGTTAACAGGAAAAAGAACAAATAAGCAAACAAACTTGATGAGTACCATTAAAAATTTTGAATTATGAATCTATGAAACTAAGCATAAACACGAAAAGGGTATGCTAAGAATGCAAGAATATGATATATTTTCAAAAGGAAATCCAGAGTTACAGTATCAAAATGGGATTTTGAACACTGAATCTATGAAACTAAGAAAAAGTAGGAAAAGGGTATGCTTATAATGCAAGAATAAAACCAATTTCCATAAGCAATTCAATAGATACAGTATTAAAATGGAATTTTAAACATTGAATCTATGAGACTAAACAAAATTAGGAAAAGGGTATGCTTAGAATGCAAGAATATGACAACTTTTCATAAGCAATTCCATAGTTACGGTATCGAAATTGGATTTTGAACATAGAATTTATGAAACTAAGCAGAAATACCAAAAGGGCATGCATAGAATGCAAGAATATGACAAAATTTCATAAGCAATACCCGAGTCACAGTGTCAAAATTGGATTTTGAACATTGAATCTATGAAACTGAGCAAAAATACGAAAAGGGTATGCTTAGCATACAAGAATATGACAAATTTTCATAAGCAATTCCATAGTTACAGTATCAAAATGGGATTTTAAACATTGAATCTAAGAAACAATGAAGAAATACCAAAAGGGCATCTTTATAATGCAATGATATGAAAAGAAATAGCCATTCTTGAAAGAAAAATTGACACTTTATAAGAGTGTGGAAAATCTAACCTCTGTTGAAAAGAGGATGCAGGGAGTGATCTTCTGGAGAAGCGATGAGCAAATGCTTTCTGTTTCTTGGAATACAAAAAAAAAGTAACGAGTATTATTGGGAGCAAAACAAGAGAAAAATGGAAATTTTTGTGTGTTGTGTGTGGGGGGTTAAACTTTGGAGTACGTGGGGTGAGGAGGGGCCGGGACCTATGTTTTTTAGTTAAGTACATTAATGTTTGATTGAAGATCATTCGTCTAAAAAAAGGTTCCTAAAACTATAGCCTATAGTTTGTTCCCGCGAGCAACGGTGAAGTTGTCTTTCTTCTTCCTTGTAATTTATAAGTCAATGGTTCGAATCGTAAAATTAACCATCAATACTTATATTAAAATAATTTGTCTACATCACATCTGCTTGAAGTGTGACCTTATGTAAATGCAAAATCTTTATTCACCGGGCTACTTTTTTTTTTTGTTTAAGATACAACCTATTAGGGAACATCTCCAAAATTTGCTTAAGGCGTAAGCCAAGTTCGAGTTTCGTTGTTTCCAGATGGAAAACTAGTCTTTTGTCCTCAAGTTCCCTATGTTTGTTTTGTTATTTTTATGTAACATGATGTTTAAAATTCGTAGTATTAGGTAACTTTACTCAACGGTTAGGCAATGAAAGAAAATTATTTCGTGTTTTATGTTCGTTGGGTTAAATTCAGAATTTGTACAGACTTTATTAACCATTAAACCGAATTCAATTAGCATTAAAATAAAGATTTTAAAATTTACACCGAATTTATTATATATAGAGACTTCAATTTGTATTTATTGTTTGGCTAGGTCAACTTTCTATTAAGTTACTATTAATTTACGTTGGGAAACTTCTTTTTTCCTTTCTATTTGCATTAATGATCAACCTGTCCATTTAGGATTACTTCACCATTTGTTTTGTTCATTTTTACATAATTCACACTTGACCGTTTCTGTACATTTTGCAGAATTGTCAAATTTTTAGTCTGCTTCTTAACTAATTGAAGAAGAGTAATATTTTATCCGTAAAATCGTACATTTAAATTTTAGAAAAATGAACTATTTGATTCTGAAATAATACAATAATTGAAGTAACATAAAATACTAGCCTTAGAATATAGATGAAATAGCAAAGATGATAATTCCGTGAATACGGTTTCCGGGCACAATAATGATAAGATCAAAAAGCAAGAAAGTAAGATTGTATTAATATCAATTTTTCTAAACAATTTGCGTCATTTACAATGATAATTGAGCTCATTATTTATAGCTATGTCTAGGGAAGGAGGTCTTAGAATCATGCACTACTTTAATGTCATTATGAGGGTCATTGATGAAGATGTAACGGTGAACATAAATGTCAAATTTTCTATAACAGACTGTCGCTCTTAATGCTGCAGAATATTCCCTAGTAAATGCTACTGGGAGCAGAGCATTTACTTCACCTTATGAACGTTATCCTTTCCAATGGCAAGCGGAATGGCTGGTCCGGTCTTCGGCCATCCTCATCTTGGGTTCCACGTGTCCTCCTTTTAGACAACTTCGTGTCACATCATATTTTACCCTATACAGATAGTCCTCCCGCTTTCTGATGACATAACTTTGTGTTACCGGGAAGTTGGTAGAAACACCATTTTGGTGGGAATTACTATAACTCTTTCTGAAGGTTTCTAACGGTTGATTAGACACACGTCTCTCCACATTTAGTGCCCCGAACACGTGTTGTCCCATGATTCAGCACAACTTTTGCAGATTATAGAGGTAATCATGGCCATGAATTTAGCGCCAAAATTTTACTTATATGCAACATTCTTTTCTTTTGCGTTTCACGATTCCTTCAACTTTTGATTTGCATCTTTGTTTTCCATCCTTTCTCTAATTCTCTTCAACTCTTTTTCAATGGCTTTTTCCTCTAAGCGTGTTGGTTCCACAAAAAACAAGAACAAAATCGAGGACGTTGTTCGTCCAACGGTGGATTCCATCATCCCAAGAAGACTTTAGTACTTCGAAGGATTTTGAAGATAAATGACCTACTGCTGACCCTCGCACATGGGCCCTTAGTATATACTCTTCTTCCATTCGCCCTTCCAATATTCCTGCTGTGAAGGAGGATTGTTGCTGCCACAAGTTGGATATTATTGCTACTGATCCATCGTAGCGAGTGGTCCTTTCCAAGGAAGGTTTTACATACTTTTTCACGTATCCCTTCACTTTGAGCAGAGAGCTTGATTCCGTGATTACAGAGTTTTACCTTTGCCTACCAGGTGTGTTTGGCGCAGTAAGTTCTTCAGTGTGGAGGACGATTGCCTGCCTTCGATGTTTGTGCCATAAAATTGGAGAAGAGCTAACCTTAGCTCATAATGTATCTCTATTCCCCCAAAATCTTCCGCGGAGGAATGATAAATCTTTGCAAGTGTGGCCACCATGCTTTACTGTCTAGCATGGATGATGACAACTACTGTGGATGGATGGAGCGGTTTGTTGCAGTTGCCACCAACGACATCATTCTAGCAACGGCTTCATCCTTTCCGGTTGCTTGGAATCGAACTCCTAAGTTCTTTGTATAGTATTACTGTTTACTATATATTCTTTTATGGTCGTATCATCTCTTTACCTTTCGCATGTTTTAGCAACTCGATGGATCCCACCAGTGGTGGAAGGTTTGGACCGGTAGGTTCATAAGATCTTGGATTTCGTAACGCCCGAAACTCATTTTTGAAAAGAACTGACCCTTAAATACGAGTTGAAGGCCAAAAATTATGGTAATTTTAATTTACCGTGCTTCCATTTTTGTATATGAAGAACTTGTTTGAACCCTTCTAACTTGTTCATGAAATTAGGCCTACCTACGGACTTTGTTGATATCCCCCGAGGAGGACATTTTGGCTGATCCTACTGACGTAGCGAGGCTGCTTCATGAAGCACTTACTCGAACATGTATCTTCTGGCTTGTTTCGGGTGCAAACACTACTTTACATAGTCCCCAGCCGGAGGATAAACAAACAAAGAGAAGACATTCCTCTGCGGCCGGGGAAAAGAATAAGAGGGCAAAGATTGATGCTCCCGAGTCATCTCTGTGAGCACGTAATTTTTTCCCTACGAAAACATTCCTACAAAATTCACAAAAAATAGATTTTTTCTAATTGTTTTTTATTTTATTTAGGAATTCCTCTTTAAATTGTTTGTTTGCATTTAGTCGCATTTTGTGCATGTTTAATATTTCAAAAATCATGAAAAATACCAAAACTTTCCAAATCTTCATTGCATATAAGTTTAAGTTTTTATTTGCTTTTTTATAATTTAATTACATTTATTAATTTGCATTGTTAAACGAAAATTACAAAGATACAAGGGTCATGTTTATATTTTTAGCTTTTAGTTTTAATTTGGTAATTTTCTTTCATTAGTGTTAAGTTGATTAATTAGTAAATTAGGTTTAATTTTAAAAAAATGACTTTAAGTTAGGATTTAATTAAAAAGAAAAGAAACAAACAAAGGAAAAGGGGGAAGTTTTTTTTTAAATCTAATTCGGAATGAGCCAATTTTCTTGGCCCAATTGCCCTAAATTCCCCACAATTCGCCCCAGCTCAGGCACCAAAACGTGGTCCATGCCCCCATTACACCAAACGACGACCCCGTTTTGGAACCTGTGGATCTCAGCCTTTGGATCAATTATGATCTAGTGGCTGAAAACTAACCCCTTTCCACATAAATCTGTCCAAACACCACCCCCCCCCCCCAAACCCTAAAAATCTCCCTCATTCTCTCAAAACTCAAACCCTAGCCGCCCTCCCTCAGCAAGCATAGCCCTGACAGGCGGCCAACCTCCAACCACGCCCAAATAAACACCCTACGCTCCTCAACCTCCCCTCATCATCAATACAACATTAACCTTCCCAAAAGCCTCCACCAAATTCGTCAATTTCAAAATCTGAGAAAATCGAGAAAGAAATCCAAAATCGCCCAGTCCTTTTTTTGTTCATTTACGACCTTTAGCTTACATCAAGCAATAATTTTTCGGTAAGTCATTGTTTGATTTTAGTTTTAGGTCATTTGTTAATACACATATGACAACATGAGCCAACATGGACACCAGCAAGGATGCCAAATGGACGCTAATTCAAATGTTAGTTAGGCTATTTCAAATGTTAGTTAAGCTAAAATTTGAAAAGTAGTTGTAACTTTTGAATTTAGCAATTGGCGGAAAATTCAGTTAGAGGTTATTTTCAATTCATGCACCTAGATTTAGAAATAGTGAGTATATATAGATCCATTGTAATGAATAAATGACATTATGAATGATAATTGAAAACTTTTTCCAAAATTCTCTTCTTCTCTCTGCCGAACCTTTTTCCTCTTCTTTTCTCTCTCTTTTCCTCTTTCTAAAGCTACCGTTTCATTTCTATAATACCCTTATTTGGTATCAATTGGTATCAGAGCTCGTAGATAATGGGACCACGAAAAGCTGTTGACGTACTAACATGAACTCAACCAGCTGATTGGCAGGAATCATACGAAGATCTAGCTGCACAACAGTTGGATCTCAGGGAGGAATTGGCTCAAAAACAACAGGAATTCAAATTCCTCCAAAAGTGAAACTGGGGCAGATGTTATAATAGTTCAGCGATGTTTTCGCCTGAAAGGTTCCAAAGTTGTAATTCAATCCAAATACTTTTTACCCCAAATACCGTTCAAGTCCTTCCGATCAATCGACAAAGATGTCCAAAATTGGAGGATACAGTTACTTGGATCCGACGCAACCAAATGAGAGTCTTATCGGTGAAAACCCATATGGGCACCGCGAGGCGACGCTAAGCAGAGAAATTGAAAATGAGAGAGTCTTGTTAGTGAAAACTAGCAAAGAGTACTACAAGGCGATGGTGAGAAGAGAACTGAGAGAGGTTAGTCGGTGAAAACCGGCAAAGGGCACCATTGATCGAAAAAAGATAATGGGTCACTGACATGGGCACAGTCCGAGGCAAGCTTTCTCAATATCGAGGTAATAGTGGTGATGAATTTCTTAGAGTTAGACGGATTACATAGATCAGGCATCCAGCCCACGAGACATGTCATGTTCATTGAAGGCGCATACACTCCAGATAAGTCCTTCTTTCCTTTCCCCGAAAGGGATATTTCTTGTCTAAATTTATTTTTTTTCTTAGTTCCGTTGTTTATTTTCTTTCAAGCCCAATCGGTCTAACTCTGTTCCTAAAGTAAAATAAAGAAAGGGTGGCAAAACTGATTTACATGGTTCTCATTTGATACGATCTAGTATCAGAAAAAGCACCCAGTCTCGTCAGGGGCATCAAGTCGACCTCGATTGGCCATGGGGGGCGATGCTTCGAAATCAGAACTCTTGGAAGGAGGAAATCAAAGTAAGGTACCGATGAAGGTATATGAAGTTGAAAAGGTTGAGTCCCACATGGCTAATCGTCTCGGCAAGGTTTGAAAAGCCAAAATACCCCAAATGCTTTGAAATCAAAGTTGGACGAAAAAGCCAAAAATGAAAGGCAGATGAAGGAGAAATAAAGTTGGAAAAGGTTAAGTCCCACGCGACTACCCGTTGCAGCAGAGTTTGAGGAGCCAAATTTCCCCAATGCTCCGAAATTCCAAAAAGAAAAGCAAGTCAGAAAATGAGAGACTTACAAAGGCAAAATAAAGTCAAAAATGTTGGGTCCCACGCGACCAACAGGGTCAAAACAAAAACCAATCCCCAGCAAGTAAGCAATGCGTTTGAGATCTTCGTCAAAAGGACAGGCCGAGATCAAGTGGCTAAAATAATCAAGGCCACAAAACCAACCACCATTTCAAACTGAAAAATTGTTCTTTGTTTGAAAGGAACAGGAAAACAGGTGCAACCCGAAAGCAACATTGCAGGAAAGCAAGGACAATCAAAAGAAGTTGCTCAAAAACTAGAAACAATTTTGCAAAAACAACTTCAAAAGGGAAGTCTCCTCCAAATTCTTTCCCGCATTCACTTTAAAGAAAGAAAAGAAGAAATGATGTTGAAAACAATTCAAACCTAAAGTAGTATAGGGCCTCCAATCTCTAGCTACACCTTTTCCAACATAGGGTCTCAATTCCCTAGTTTATGCCGACATAACTCGATGCCAACATAGGATATTCCATTCCTTAGTTGATGCCAACGTAGGGTCTCCATTCCCTAGTTGGTGCCGACATAACTCGATGCCAACATAGGATATTCCATTCCTTAGTTGATGCCAACGTAGGGTCTCCATTCCCTAGTTTATGCCGATATAACTCGATGTCAATATAGGATATTCCATTCCTTAGTTGATGACGTAGGGTCTCCATTCCCTAGTTGATGCCGACATAACTCGATGCCAACATAGGATATTTCATTCCTTAGTTGATGCCAACATAGGGTCCCACACCCTAGTTGATGCCAGCATAACCTGATGACTTTCCAACATAGGGTCTCCACTCCCTAGTTGATGCCAACATAACCTGATAAAATTTCCAACATAGGGTCCCACTCTCTAGTTGATGCCAGCATAACCTGATGAATTTTCCAACATAGGGTCTCACTCCCTAGTTGATGCCAGCATAACCTGATGACTTTCCAACATAGGGTCTCATTCCCTAGTTAATGCCAGCATAACCTGATAACTTTTCCAACATAGAGTCCCACTCCCTAGTTGATTCCAGCATAACTTGATGAATTTTCCAACATAGGGTCTCACTCCCTAGTTGATGCCAGCATAGCCTGATGAATTTTTAACATAGGGTCTCCACTCCCTAATTGATGCCAGCATAACCTGATGAATTTTCCAACATAGGGTCCCACTCCATAGTTGATGCCAACATAACATGATGCCAACATAGGGTCTCCACTCCCTAGTTGATGACTTCCCAACATAGGGTCTTCAATCCCTAGTTGACTTCACCTTTAGACATAAGGTCTCCACTCCCTAGTCTACATTTACTCCGGGTACACCAGTCCCGCCTTTCATCACTATCAGTAACGAAGTAATATAGAATTTTATTACAGTAACTCGCAAAAATTTTCTAGTGGAAACTGAGGCAGAAAATCTCGTTCGTATGTTTTTTATTTTGCGCAGATTACACTTTAGGACACTGGATTCGAGACAACCAAAAGAAGGAGTTTCAATCCAGAATAAAAGAAGGAAAGAGAAAGCCGAACCCAAAGTATAGAAATGGAGAAGACGCAGACTACTCAAAACGAGATTGGAGTCATCAGTTCTGTATGTCCCGCCTTAATCCGAAAGACGAGAAGATTGAACCAACACCTGTGGCTACAAGCGTCAAGATCCAGTCCCATAGTCAGCATAAGGAACTAGCTAAGACTCAAGACCAAGCTTTGGAAATTTACAGATAGGGATCTTGTAACTCGTAGCTGATAATCTTAGTTAGTATTTTTCATTTTGTTACTTTGGTGTAATAAGGAGCTTAGCAACAGTAACAACATCAACAACAACAGTGAAATCACAGTTTTCCGGTAGTCCTAGCTGCGAAAACTTTCAGAACTACACTGACTTGATTCCTTTATAGCCAAGGATATGTAGACAACCTTTGAAGTGAGGTTCAGTCAAACTTTTCCAAAGTGCTTCCCATAGAGTATCTAAATGAGTAAAAGTTTTTCATAACTGCTCACTTTGTCTTTGTCCGAAAACTCTTCGTGTTTCCGAGCAAAGAGGGGCAACTGTGAGCATGTGATTTTTACATTATTAAAACACTCCTAAAATATTAATAAATAAATTAGTCTTATTTATTGTTAGATTTTATTTTTTAGAATTTTGGTGTTTATTTGGGAATTGTTTGTATTCATAGTCACTTTTTTATTTTTAAAAGTTATAAAAAACTAATAAAAATATTTAAACCTTCATTATCTTGCATTATTAGTTTTTGATTTAGTTTAATATCTAATTACATAATTTAATAACATTATTAGAAGAAAATCACAAAAAATTATTTTTTTGATATTGGTTGGTATTAATGTCAAAATTAATGGTTTTTACTTTTTACAAACTAAAATTGACTCATTAGTTAAATAATAAAAGTAAATAGCTAATTAATTTCATAAATTAATATAGCTTAGTATTTAATTTGGATTGAGTTGAAATTAATTTTTTTTGAAGTTTATTTGTGCTAAATCGGACTGGGCCAGTCAATAACCAAGCCCAATCTCTCTCTTCTCTCTCTCTAAGCCATCCCTAGCCGCCTCTAATCCCTAATCGTCTTCGCCGCCGGAAATCGCCTCACGGCGGCGGACCACCTCCAATCCCACCCAAATTCACACCAAACAATCCTCATCTCTTCCTCAACCCTAATCTTCCATTAATTTTCCTAGAAAACGTCCCAACTCCGACCTATTTCAAATCTGAAAACGAAAAAACCTAAACTTTGTTCTAGAGGATTTCAAGCTAAGTTTTTGGCTCAAACTCACATGAGTCGATTGCTCGTGACATGAGCAATCGGTTCATGTTAGTTTGGGTCAGTTCAAAACTCGCCGGAGTCCGGCCAAATTCCGGCCAAATCAACAACTGACCAGCCAACCTTGACATTCATCGTCGTCATATCTTCGGTCAAAATCAGTACCCTCTTTTAGCTTGTTTCTTTTGTTGGTTTTCTGTTTTGAAGTAGTCATTTAGGTTTAATTTCCAGTTCATGTTAATTAATTAACTCTGATTTGTTAGTTAATCATGTGTGTTTAGGACTACTTGAATTATTCTGAGATAATTAAATACTTCGTTTTAGGTTTTCATACCCTCCTTTACCCTGTTTCTTTTGGTCTGTTTCTCCCCTGAAATAGTCGTTTAGGTTTAATTGTTGATTCATGTTAATTAATTAGTTTTGATTGTTAGTTAATCATGAACGTTTAGGATTGTTTGAATTAATTTTGAAGTAATTAAATACTTCTGTTTAGGTTTTTATGTTCATGTCAGCTTCATTATTGATGTTCTTAATTAAGAAGTTTAATTGCCTAATTAGTTTATTTTAGTCAATTTTATGACATTTAATTAGTCTTATAGTGTTTAATATGGGTTGTTCTGAGTTACCTGGTTCTGGAACTCAGTAATGGATGGTCCTTGACAAGGGAAGACCTAATTAGTTTAGGCCCAAACTGGTCAACTATATGGCTCAAGCCTTGAATAATAGGGGGTAAATACAGGGGCTTTACAGGGTAGTTTAGGAGTTGTAATTGGAGAATATTATTTGTAACTGCCTAGGAAGTTTCTAGAATAAAGATAAAAGACTAAAACTAAATAAGAAAAACTAAATTAAATCAGATTTGTGTCTAAAATAATATTCTTTTGAAAAGGTGAGCAAATAGCTGGATGGACAGTTGTCCTAACAGTTATACCAAATCTGTTAAAAGATGTTGTACTATTTAGCATCTCTGAAATTAGGATAGCATATTCCCTTATTATGCTTATTCTATACTACCTATAAATAGAATAGTCCCTCACTCGCTAAAAAAAAGACACTATCTGAAAATATTGAAAAATCGACACACACTGAATCAAAAACACTCTGAAGGAAAAACACAATGAAATCAACCCTATCTCTCTCAAAAATAGGTCTAGGCATCAGACTTTATTTCATGCAAAAGGAAGAACTTCTGAGATTTAGAGATATTTCTTCTGTTTTATACTGACTTTGAACCAAAAACTCTGAAATCTTCTTTCATTTCGGCAAGAAATTTGACTTTAGTGCCTCATTTGGTTTTGGGTTCTACTGTGAATTTCTTGGTTGAAAACTGAAGTTAAGATAGCAGTTTCTGGTTTATATCATACTGTTGGTGTGTTGTTGTTGTGTTTGAGCTCTGGATTTCTCTATTCTGGACATTTGTTTGGTCTTCTTTTCCTGTTGTTTTTCTTTACTCTTAGGTATGTAACTGCACTTTTACATTAAATGGACGTTCTGGTCTAAATCCTTGTTTAAATGTTTGTATCTGTTTATGCTTAGCTTCAGATTTTTAGTTTGTTCATATTTGTTTTTAGCTATCCTCCTAAATTAATGTCTTGACTGTTTTCTTGCTAATCTTTTTTGTGAGATAATGATTAGAAAAAATCATAACCTCCCCTCCCCCCCCCCCCCCCCCCCTTTTTTACCTTCTCCCTTTTTACACCTCCAAT
>ML272145.1:0-91056 GCA_005239495.1 Nicotiana undulata | reverse complement strand
AAAATTAAAAAAAATAAAAACCCCCCCCCCCCCCCCCCCCCCCCATAATATTTGAGCTAGATTATTGTAATTAATAGTTATGGGCTGGAAATTTATGTCCAGTAGGACCTTTTGTGAATGGAAAATGAAGTTTAATCTCTTTGGATTCTCTAAATGAGGATCATATGAGATAGGCTAGACTTGCAGATTTGCCCAATTAAGAACTGCCTGAACAAGTGTGGACCCTGGGCAGCTGGGCCTGGGTTTTAAACCCAATAATTCAATCTTATATCTATTCTCGAAATCAATGTGGTCCTAACTTAATTTAGAACACCAGAAACTTTATTAGAATCATTAACTCAAGTTTAAATGCAGTAATTTTTTATGTGATTTTTACTACTGGTATGAATTAATTTGAAATGGGACAGTATGAGTTGCGTTCCTTTATTGCTGAAAATCGTAATTGGCCCAGTTTATTTAGAATGTGACTGGGCCAGATTTGAAAAAAAAAATTAGCACGCTCGTTTCCTCTCATTAAGGTTCATAACAATTAGTTGATGGATGACCTTAAATAGTTAAACACCTTGTAGTCCAAATGCTTCCATGACCTTTACACTAATCTTAAAAATTATTAGGAAAGAAACTTCTAAAAATAATAAAATGCTTTAGACCCGTTCTTGGCTAGTTATCTTCGATTAACATACTTAAGATTTCCAAAAATTAAAAAAAATCAAAGTATAAGTTCGCGCTTTTGAGTGAAATAATCTTTAGTAAAAAATATTTTTTAATTGTGTACACGTTCGCGTGACACAAATAAGTTTTTTTTTTTAAAAAGTGAATATTCGTAGAAGTGCTTTAGGAGCGGATTTTAAACTACTATCGTGATTGCGTACATGTTCGCGTGACATGATCTCGATTTTAAATAAAACCAAATTACGCACTCGCGCAACTTTGACTATTTTCTTAAAATAAATCAAATGTTGTGAATTGTGTACACGTACGCGTGACATGATTTTTGACACATCAAAAGCGGGTATATTGAGTAATTAGAAGTGGTAAAAAATGTGAAATGTACATAGGTCCTAAAATAAGTAATTAAACAATTTAAGGCAAGTATTAATTATTAAGCGGCCGTGCTAGAACCACGGAATTCGAAAGTGCCTAACACTTCTCCCGAGTTAACAGAATTTCTTACCCGGATTCGAGAGTGCCTAACATTTGGATTCGAGAGTGCCTAACACATAAATCATTCTTAGTCTAAAAAGGAGAAATAAAAACTTGAAAAAGTTACACTGTATAGCCACTCTAAAAATAATAGCCAAAAAATATATAATTTTTGTATATATATATATATATATAAAATATTATGTACAAAAATTATTACAATTTTTATACACTTTTTAACTATCGAATGTAAATAATTGCTGATACGGGCTAAAAATGATTGTTCCTAATGTCGTGTATATATATAGAGAAAAAAGATAGTGATGTAGGAGAAGTAGAAAGTTTTCTATGTCGTATGTATACATGAAAAAGAAGAGAGTGTCGTATATAACGAAAAAAGAGTGCCTAGACTAGAAAGTTTGAACCCACTTTGCGAGTGGACTGGACAATGTCTTTGTGGCAAGGGGTGTCAACAAAAAACGTAAAAATAGCACGGATTAATCAGTTTTCGGATTAGTCATTCAAAAATAGTCAGTGTTTGTTAAGTTATTGAAAAATAACCACTATTTTGCTGCAACAGGACCGGTCCAGCATAATATACTGGAGTTCAGTGCACCTATGTTTGAACTTCCAACATAGTATGCTAGAACTCCAACACGTAGAAAGTTCAGCATAATATACTGGAGATTCGAGCATTTATGTATGAACTTCCAGCATATTATGCTAGACCGTTATACTTATGACGGAACTCCAGTATAATATACTAGTGTTCCAGTATACTTATCCTGGAACTCCAGTATACTTATGCTGGAACTCCACTATATTATACTGGACTTCCAGTATCTTATGCTGGAGTATTTTTCGGACTTTGAACAGTGTTTTCGTTATGATTTACCTTTACATGAAAAGTGGCTAAATTTTGATTATTTTTTAAACTGTGGCTATTTTTGAATGACCACTTATAAATCTGGCTATTTTTGAAATTTCTCCCACAAAAAACATATATGTAAAAGTTTTATTAAAAGAAAGACAAAATATGCCTATGTACACAATTTTATTTTCCGACAAAGCGAGTTCAGATAAACCCTCTTGATCCAAGTGGGTCCATCCTTGGTTGTACACTTATTTTATAGGATACTTCACACCTTTCAACCACACAAATGTCGAATAACTCTATAAACTAAAATAAAATTAAATAAGAGATCACATAATATTTTTTGTACTTTGAGACTTATAGCAAGAATTGTAATAGCTTGGGAATGAATGATGTACGGCATATTTTGTTTAGCCACCAATAAAATGGGGTAAAAATTATGAGAAATGAAGGTTCCAATTACAGCAATAAAAGGTTATTTAATGTATGCGTCGGTGGGAGATAGCAAATATACCGTAAAATAATAGAAATGGCACATGGTATTCCGATCGCTAACTTTAAATAATAATAATAATAATAATAATAATAATAATATGCTAGTTTTTTAAACATAGTAATGGTACTTGTATTAATTACTACCTATCTCATAGGAAATTGACATGATCTGGTCAATAGGCTATTTCCTTTTAAAGTTATTCCTATGTGAAGTTTAGGTTATGTACGAGAATTTTAGTTCAGGGTCAAGTTACTTTAATCCAATTCTATTTAGTTATTTAGTCCGAATTTTAATTTGGGAAACTTACACAAATGTCTCAAATAAATCTCAATTTACTAACTTTTAGCCATTAATTATAAGCTTATCAAAACTAGCCAACAAAAGTTGAAAAATCAAATAATAGGGTTCTTTCTCTCAAAGAATCACATGCAAAAATCACCTTCCATATTTTTAAGCGTGATTAGCAACACTTGATACAAGACGAAAAGGAAATTTGAGGAAGATTGTAGGTGATTTGGACTGGTTTTGTATCAAAATTCATAACTAAATCGAGTTCAAAAAAGTCTTCTAGACACATGTATCAAACATGTATCACACATGTATCTCACACACAGGTATACATAGATATACATGTGATACACAATTGATTCAAATATGATACATATGTGATACACAATGTGATACACATCATTTTTTTCATGTTCAGTTTTTACTTCGAATTTTCAATTCAAACCACCTCAAAACTTCACCAAATCATCCCAAAACTGATATTCAAGCTCCTTAAGTTGTGCCCAATCTATTCTAATAACACCCACTCAAAACAAAGCAAAAGTTTGATATTTTTTTGCTACAAATAGTAATTGGCTAATTTGGCTAATCTTAATAATATTTTATCAATTGATCAATTTTTTTAATGAGCTAATTATAAATAGACATAGCTTCTAATTTCCCTTTTAATTTTAATCTACTTAAATATGACTTACTTTCAATCATTTTCTGGAAAAAGCATAATCAACGATGAGCTAAAGTCTCTTTCCAAATGACATCCAAGCTCCAGCTCAAATCCAAATGGATAACGTTGGGCTGACCAGCCTTAGAGCCTACTACCTAAGAAATATATGGTCTTTTCAAAAATTACTGGGCTTATCACTTAGCCAATGTTTTTTTTTTTTTTTGAAAAAATAACATTGTATAGTCGTTGTCAAAATAATAGTCGAAAAAAATATATTATTTTGTATCTATATATATTCTGTATATTATATAAAAAATTGATATAATTTTTTTATACTTTTCCGGCTATCGATTGTATATAGTTTATGATGTGGGCTAAAAGTGAAAAGCAACCCCTTTTTATTTTGCAAAAAACAAAAGGAGTGTTTATGCCACCTGACAACAAGGTCATGGGTTCAAGTCATGGAAACAACTTCTTACGGAAATACAGGATAAAACTGCGTACAATAGACACTTATGATCCAACCCTCCCCCGAACCTTGTGCATAGAAGGAGCTTAGTACACCGGGTTTCCCTTTAATAATCCAAAAGGAATACGATGATACACGATTGAATGTTGATATGCTATGGTTTTGATCATGTTTGATTAATCTAAGGAAGGAAATGAAGATCTTACAAGTGATTTGGTTTACAAATGAGTTATACATAGAAGATAATGTAAAAAAGTGTAATACATTAATGAATAATAACTTGGTAATTGTATTTTGTTATCCGATGGCGGGTGTGTTGTATTAAAATTAAAATATAATATATGGTGCATTTGTAAAAGTATGCGTCTACAACAATAATAAACTGAGTATAATTTCATAAGTGCAGTCTGGGATAATATTACCTCTACATTGAGGGCAGAAAGCCTACTTCGAATAGCACCCTAGGCCTATATATTCTATTAAGCATAAGATTTATTATCTTATACGATTGTAAATAATTAATTAAAATATAATTTATGAATTTAGAAATGATACTCTTGATTTTTTTTAATAATAATTGTATTTGGACCGACTTGCAAGCCGCTCACCAATTCTATAATTTACTTACATTTTTCTCTATCAAAGGCATCCTTTATATGTTTTCACAATCCGATTTAACTCTTAAATTCTCAAAACCTCTTGAACTTATAACTTTATTATCTGTCTACACTTTAAATTTTGAAAGCAAACATCGACCTTCTCTAAATATATGTTGGCGAAAAATAATAGATGCTCTATAGAAAAAATTATAGTATGTAAAGTTGACCCGAACACCGTTATTACAAAATAGAATTTTTGAATGCATACTAATATATATTGTGGTGGGTTTGATAGGATCTCTTCATCCTTGACTAGAGATTTCGGGTTTGAGTTATAGATATGAATAATATCCTCTTAGAGAACGCTTTATCCTTAAGTGGACCTTATGCGACACGAATTCGAACGTAGTAGAGTTCAAATACGGGTATGCAGTAGCGGAACTCGAAAATTCAATAAAGGGTGTTTAGAATTCGAGCACCTTTGTCACTGGACTATGCAAAGGTGTCCAAAGTCATTTTTTTAGGTCAATAACATGTAATATTATATCTTATATATGGTATAATTTTTCAGCGAGCACCACGTGGAGTTTCGCCCCTCGAATACCGGATCCCGAGCGAAAACCAAACAAGAATTTCTAAATGCATGCTAAGACCTCAAGGAGAATTCACAACGTGTTAATGCTACATATAGGCACCTTTTCTTTATTGTGTAACGTGGATCAGTATGGCAATTATTGTATCATCAAGAGTGAATTATATATAAAGTATAAAAGTAAATGTGTAGAGGCAGTGGTTTCTCTAGAATAAGAACCTAATCATTAACAAATATTCTGCTTTTGATTATACAAACTTTTGGGATGATACTTTAAAAATAACACGAGCTAAATATGTAATGATTTTGAACCTCTTTTATCATTAAGTCATGCTTTTTCGTTACGTAAAAGGGATTTAAAATATAATATTAAAGATAAAAATCAGATTTTACCTTATATACAATGTAATTTTTCGGCGAAGGAGATTCGAGTGAACACCCTTGCGCCCTCCTAAATCCGCCCATGATGACCGTTGGAGGATAAGTTGCGGATCTAGTGCAAAGGTTACGGGTTCATGCGAACCTAGTAATTTTTATGTAAACCTATATATGTTTTAAAAAGTTATTTAACAATATATTAAGAATATTTAGTTTGAAACTCAGTTAATTGGTCTAGTTATCATGCATATTATCTTGAATTATTTAAGAATATATTAAAAAGTAATTTCCATACTGTGTTTTTAGAATTCTCAACCATCATCAAAGAGAATATACATTGAAGTATTTTTGTAATAATTTAGAAATTAGAATCCTGTCCACCAATAAATTAAAGTTGATCTAAGAGAAAAGATTCTCTAGTAGTTCCCTAGAATCAACGTACGCCACATATAACAAAATGTCTCTGTGTCACACAACTAAAATCCTAGACCACATGTTTTTCTTCTTAAAAAGAAAAGAAATAAGAATATCACTCGTGTAAAATCCTTGACCCTAGTATTAAAAAAAAACAAAAAAGACAGAGTCGTAATTATTTTTTAAAAAGGAGAATAGTTGTTTGAAATAAAGGTGTTTAATGGGTGGGCCAGGCCGGTTCGGGTAGATATTTTTTTGAACCGGACGGGTTGGGGGTACGGGCCGATTTCAGTTAATTGTTAATGGGTTCGGGTTTATCTGGGTAAAAAGTAACACGTTCGGATAGGGGTTTAAGGGGCCGGGCCGGGTTACAAGTATTTCATTTTTTTATAAAAAATAAAAAATAAAATTTAGCCGTTGTACCTGTCCGGTCCGGGCCGGTTAAACCGGTACACGACACTTTTCACATGGACCGGATTTGACCGGTCCAGTTAACCGTTAAAAAAAAATATATAACCGGACCAATCCCTCTAACCCCCCTACCCAGCTCCACCCGGCCCCCTATGAATCGGGCCGGTCCAGTTTTCGGTTTTAACCGGTCTGGGGCAATCCGGTTACGGGTCAATCCGATCCGTTAGACACCTTTAGTTTGAATTGTATTCAGATCTTAGGATCATATCATGTCATGAGGGAGTTCCTTTTTTTTATTTTTTATTTTATTTTATTTAAGGAAGGAGAGGGAAGCATCTATTTCTCTATCCTCTACTAAAATAGAGTATATTACTTGTATAATTATCTATGAAAATTACTATATACGTGGCACTTTTATTTATTATGACAACAAAATTACTCATGTTTGAAGAGTTATCTCATAAAATAGAATGCTGGAAAATGTTACAACAGGGTTAAAACTCCCCCATCACTTGATTTATCATATTATAAGGGAGAAAAAGAGGTAGTCCGATGTATTAAGTTTTGATTATATTAGGAATTCGGGAAAGTCGTATCACAAAGGTTCATTGTACGATATCTAAAAACTAATATACTCTCTGGTTCAAAATTAATGATTTTTTGGGTTGTTTTTACACAGATTAAGAAATTCACCTTTTAACATTAACTAGCAATGAAATTGAACATATTAACATTTATTATCTCATATAAACACTCCTAATACATATTCTAACACTATTTACTCTAGGGACAATGTGAAAAAAAAATTAATTTATTCTTAATATCTGGAAAAATCACTTATTTTGAATTATAAAAAAATTAATTTTTTATTTATTTTGGACCGGAGAGAGTATCTCATAGGCTATTAAACATGAAATGATGAAAGTGAATTGATGCTTGAACTTTTTGGGTACTTGAGTTCAAGAGGAGAACAAAAAAAACTTTATTTAAAATTATTACAAAAAAAAAAAAAAAAAAAAAAGGCTTACAGCTCATGCACACGATGACAAATTGGTCCTTCTTTTGTCTCTTTCTTTTTCTTACATATAGACCCACCAACTTACATAAAAGCATCTTTATCACATACTCCTTTAGGAAGGCACGTCTTTTCTTTTTTATATATTCGAAATTCACTAATCCGATTAATTTATTTGCAAGACCATAAACATTTTTATTATCTATGAAAAATGTAAAATCTCTTTACTTCATATTTCTTCATTTCTATACAACACAAAGTAAATCTCTAATTAAGGGTGTGGTCTATGGACAAAGCTGTCATTCTGATTACGGATTCGGTCGAATATACTAGCGGTTTAAATTTTATACTTATCGTACGAAATCTATTAAAGAAGTATAATTATTAATTTAAAATTTGATAAGTTAAAAATTCTTAAATTCTAACTCCGTCTCTGATGTGATCTAGTGGTTAATGCAAGTGTATTGAGAACCATAGCTACTTTTATTATTTTAAGTTTTTTCCATTTATTTTAATTTCAATATTATCGTTGAAAAATATAAATAATAAAATTAGTCAGAAATGCTGAATGATCACACAATGAGTCAGTATTCAAGAAAGTCCCTTGTCGACACGAAATTGATTTTTGTTACTTAAATGACCACTTCTACCCCACCACCCACTCAAATTAAACAACCTCGAACTTTCTCATTATTAGACTCTCATTTCCACATTATCTGCCGATGATTCGGATCCGTTAATAAAATAAATGTAATCATGTGCTTAGCCTTTACCTACACAAATCTATTTCTTTATTTAAAGTCGCAATCTTATTGGTATTCTTTTCTTTTTAATTTATGCATTTTGTTCCGTGCGCTGAATTTTATCTCCAATATCTATTTTGTTTTCTAAAAATCGTCTGGTAAACGGGACAAGGTGAGATAAATGTGAGATTAAATTTATAACGTATTTGTTTAACCAAAAAATGAATTCTTTTGATTAAAGCTTAATTTAGGAAAAACTCGAGTTACTGATAATCGAATTAATCACATAAAAAGTGAATAGCGATAATTTTGAGAGCAAAAGAGTAAAAATAACTTTTTAATCCCCTAAAATCAGATGGTCCCTCTTTCCTATATTTCATGTCCCTTTTATAGGGATATTCTCCTAGTATAACGTTTGTATTTCTGTCATAATAGCCTATTTAATGCTTAATTATTGTATTTATGAGGCGTTACAATGATAAATAGTAACTGTCATTTTAGGAGTTACATAACGTACAAGACATTGATTGCTGATCTTTGAATCGGTCCATTATTGCGCCCGGATTTGTTGTGACCGTGCCTCTTCTTCTTTGATGATCTTTCCGTGGCCAATTTCTTGAATTGATCGTATCTCTTTATCCTGTGTCCACGTGTGATGTTCTACTTAATCCATCTGATTGGTTGAGTCATCCAAAATTTGTACACGTATGAGGCTATATTTTTTATCAATACAATATTCATATATATTTATCCAAGCCTTAATCTATACAGCTAATCAAATATATATAAATTAATTCCAGATTTAGTTTTGAATATCCCACGTGATCCTATCAAACTTGAGATTATTTATCAGTTGCGTAGCATTTTCTTTCCTTTTTTGTTTTTTAATGTTAAAACAAGATATTTTAAATCACATTTCATGAGTGTGAATGCGATTAGTCTCATAGTCATAATTGTTTAACTATCCTTCCTTATTTTCAAAATTAATCACATATATATTTTTCTCTTTTTTCATTAATACAAAGAATTACTATAACTTTTTTCTCATGATCCTAATTAAGTTATCGATAATTAACTATTTAAGAGATGGTAAATAAAACTACAACGAACAAGTTGGAGTCCTTTTGGCCTTGTCGCCACAACAGTACTTTGGACCTTCTTTATTCCTATGTGTTAATTAAAAAATTTATGTGAAATAATACTATAGATTTTTATTTTTAATTGTCACTTTACGCATATTAATAGAACTAGTATTAATACCCACGCGATTCGTAGATAGTTAAAAAGAACGATCTACACTGTAAAATTTAATATGTTAGTGTTAATATCATCTTTACAACCAAATATTAAAATCATTTTAAGACTCCAGTCAAACTTTTATTTCATGTCCCAATAAATATTCCATAAAAAATAATAATACTATACAATTTGTTTGATATGGATGTTCCACGAAAAATAATGATGCTATACAATTTGCTTGATATGAAACATGTGCTTAAGGGAATATTTTTGTAGCAAATGCTCATAACAAATTGCGGTGCATTTTCCAAAAGTTATCCTCTATATTGAGGCAATGATGAAGGAACATGAATTATGACAAACATTGCTTGTTTAGAATCAAAAGGTATGGGGCAATGTATATGCAAAAACTGATTTCCTGCTAAGGCTCTCTCTTTATTCTTGTCTGGCATTTTCACATTTCCAGCATCCGGTTCATCAAAAACATAATAACTACGCTGAGAAGTTGTTTGACTAATCCTCTCAAGGTTAACTTCACGCTCACTTCCTAATATGCATTAATCCAAATTTGTGTTAGTTCTAAATATGCTAAAAAATATGTAGTACATATATAAATTTAATATTATGTATAAAAAAACTGGATATAAATTCAACAACTTGTGGAAGATCAGGATTAATCCAAAGCTTCGAGGAATGCCAAGTATTACGCACAGAATATTTGTCTACATATAAAATTAACTTTAATTTAATAACACACACACACAAATAGAACTCAAATCTAAATATTACGTTCCGAGTACCTTGAAATTTGTGAGCTTTTATAAGCTGCATAACCACTATGACAGGTTGATTGGGTGATCCATCCAAATGGGGCAAGATTTTATCTACAAATTCTCCCAAAAATGTTGTTGAAATATTGTTCCTCCTATATGTAAAATAAACAAATTCATAATGAGAAAATAATAATGCTTGATTTTATGACTAATTCAATTCATGGTTGCAAGCGTACTCATGATCCTCGAGCTCCAAGTTCATAAAGGTGCTTGTTTTACCACCTTGATTATACGATTCTACGTTACCATGACCAATAACTTCTCCTATGACATATGTTATGTAAATAACAGTTATGAATAAGGTGATAAAACATTCCAAAAAAAATATCGATAGGTAAAACAATTACTGGATAGTTCATTTTCATCAACCTCAACTTGATTTGTGAGATGCTGAAAAAGCTTAAAGTTGAAGACATTCAAACTAAATTGTGGATCACTAATTTCATTCACACTCGTCCTATGCGAAAATGTCGGTTTTAATTTATGTTTATTGGTCTTAATTTTCATATTGTTTGGTCCAACCACAAAGTTTTTCATAACATACAATCTCATTTCATGTATTTTTGTTTTGAAAATATGCATAACAGCTCTTCCAATAGTTGCATGAATTCAGTCTCCCTAAAATAAAAAATGTGAAAAGAAATTTAAGTTAGTAAGGCACATAGTTTGAAGAAACTACATCACAACTCAAAAAAAAAAAAAAATGTAAAAGAGTATGCACCCTTTCTGGAACGTGCCACAATCTAACAACACGAACCTTCAAATTCCAACTCATTTTGAACAATGATATTTCGCTGATATAACTATAGTTTGGAGCTATAATTTGCAGAAGTTTGTGTGGAAGCTAAACCCTAAACAATGTAAAGAAGCCAAACATAAGTAAAAGTTGTTTAAATAAAGATTTGTAAGAAAAGATTATAGTAGTAAATCAATTTATAAGGATCTTCAAAAAGTTTCAACTTATTTTTTGTAAGATACAAAATCTATATTTAATTAATTCTTTCTTAAAAAAGAATACCTACCATAACTAAATGATACCTACATTAATGTATATTCTTCACAAATAAGGTCAGATGCAAAGCTTGTACTAAATATAGTATTATTATTTCAACTTAAAATTAATGTGTAAGATACAAAACAAAATTTTAATTAATTCTTTCTAAAAAAAGAATACCTACCATAACTGAATTATACACAAATTTAATTAAAAATATTTATAGTTATAGTATATTTGCTTGCTTAATGAAATTGCATCCCCTTTTGTGTATGTATGTCCAACCGATTCTCAAAAAGAGAATATTTTTAGTTTAAATCTTAAAATAATTGGCTTTGATTATTTTATGAACCTTTTTAGTCTATTTTCTTTAATATAATATAGATGTAAGATACAAAATATTTATTTAATTAATTCTTTCTTAAAAAAGAATACCTACCATAACTAAATTATACACAAAATTTAATTAAAAATACTTATAGTAATGTATATGATACCTATATTAATGTATATTGTTCGCAAATAAGGTCAAATACAAAGCTTGTATTAAATATAGAATTATTATTTCAACTTAAAATTAATGTGTAAGATACATAATGAAATTTTAATTGATTCTTTCTCAACAAGGATACCTACTATAACTGAATTATACACAATTTAAGTAAAGATACCTACTACTATACTATATTTGCTTGCTTAATGAAATTGCATCCTTTTTCCATTAATTAAAGAACTTACAGAAAATCTTTCACTATTACTTCCATTAAATATTTTTTCATTTATAATTCAAATTTTTGATGTTGTATTAAAATTGTCAAGTGGATTCATTTTAGCTTGTCACTTGGCTTAACCACATTGCAAACTACTCTCCTTTTAATATAATATAGATACGTTTTTTTCTCATGTTATACCCACAATATTTATTACTCATTTCAAATTATTTTCTTAAATCCAATAAAATATGCATCAATTAATATGGGTATCAAGGTAAATTATATACATTATTTATTATTTCTTAAAAGCTATAAAAAATCAAAATATACCTAGTAAAAATGAACGGAGAAAGTATAATCTTTTCTCACGATTGAACAGGGAGGAACGGAATATTTTTGGAGGAAAAAATAATTGTTGAGGAGATTGGGAAATTGAGCTAAGGAAGCACGTTTTACTTGTTGTACACTTGTCTAATTCTTTTCCATTCACCTCTAGTTTGACCATTCATTGAAGTTTGAGAAAAAGGGCAGGTAAGGTGCATAAGACATTTTGTGTTCACGTAGAGTTTGGTGGGCCATAATTTAAGGGATACAATAACAACAATAAACTCAAAGGGTGTGATATAAAATACTTATCTTAATGTAAGTATTAATGACTATTTTCACAGTTCAAGCCCGTGACCTATAAATTCCACGGAACAACGTTTATATATGACCTAATGCATTGATTGAGGTTTAATTTTTTCTTTTTGCGTGATTCATTTGAGTTTCATTTATTTCATGGAATATGTAGCACTTCGAAATAGTGAAGTCAAATTCCATTGGAAACACTCACCTACCACGCGTCTTCATTATTTGATCACTTAGAGCCCGTTTGCACATAAGAATTTCATATTTTTTCCGAATTATTTTTACTTTTTTTTTTAAATTCTATCTGGCTATAAAATTTGCAACTTTTACTTGTCCCAAAAAACAATTTTTCAAAATTTTTACTCATATCACTCACAAAACTTCAAAAACAATTCAAAATTATATTAACGTCCAAACACAACTCTAATTTCAAATATCATTTTTTTTTTTAGGTTGAAATTTTACAATTCTTTATGTCCAAATGCGCACTTAGTTATTGTGACCAAAAGCGAAATAACATGAATTTGGGCATAAGAAGAGATTCTTGAAATGTATGAGGAGAATAACAATAATTACATGTGCTTTTATTATGAGGAGAATAATAATAATACTAAACATAAGGTTAAATATTGCTTTTTTGTGTTTTTTATTTTTATTTTTGAATAATTTTAATGAAAATTTTGCTTTCGTCATTAGACCTTAATGGGAATTTTTGTAGCCACAAAAATGTTATGAAATGCTTAATACCACAAATTTTAAAAATTTATAGTCACATATGATATAGGAGTACTTAAGATCACGAATCTTAAATATCTTTATTTTTGTATTAAATATTATGTCAAGTCAATTTACGACAAGGAAGGGGAAACAAGAGATTGGAAAAAATATTAATAGAGCGAAAAGACAGAAAACGGAAACCACATTTTCCTAGTCTAGTGAGTACTTTTTTCTTGGTCGTTTAGTACTAATTCAATGCATCAAATTTCTATAATTGTCCATTCATTGAAATTCCATTATTAGGTGAACCATGCATTTTGCCCTTTTGCAAAAATGAATTCGAGTTTGAAAAGGCTCACCTACCACGAGAAAGTAGATGACGAACTTAAACTTCAATATGTGATCAAATGGAAAATCACAATTTATGAGAATATAATAGAACTATTGTCACGATCCAATTTCGGAGTCGTGATGACGCATGTCGTGGAACCAGGCCAGCCAACTATCTATAACTAATCTAGATCCAGTTATCAAAGAAAATATCATTTTTAATAAGTCTGAAGATAATAATAATAATAATAATAATAATAATAATAATAATAATAATAATAATTCCGTAGTTGAAGCAATTTATGAAAAATAAAACCCAAATCCTATAATCCCAGATCCAGTGTCACACAATCATGAGCTGCTAATACATACTATAACTAAAAGAGGAATAACCAACATAGTCTGAAAATAAATAACGACAAGTAGAATAGGAAAGAGATGACGAGATCACGGATGCCCGCTGCTACCTCGCCAACTCTGATGGAAACTGTCAGCTACTTACTGACCAGAGCCGAGTCCCGATGTACCTGGATCTGCACACAAAGTGCAGAGGGTAATTTGAGTACACCAACTCATAAGTAACGAACCCAAACTATGGGCTGAGAGGTAGTGACAGACTAAACCTCAGAGTTTTCAATAAGCAGTGTACATAAATTAGACATGCTAACAGTTTATCAGAAATCGAACAAGATATGCCAAGTAAACCGAGTATACTCTACATGCCAATATATGAATGTATGAAACCAATGTGAGAATGCACACAGTGCTCACAACTCTCACACAGCAGTCCACTCAGTACCGTATATGGCTCTCAGGTCCAGAGAAGATCCATCCCGAAATGTACATAATCATCGGTGACCGTAGTCACTCAGTACCGAGGAAAAGACCAATCCAGCCCCACGGAGAAGATCCATCTCCGGAATACAACACTCGGACAAGATCCATGTTCAGGGAAGATCCATCCCTCACATATTATCAACTTCGGACAAGATCCATGTCCAGGGAAGATCCATCCCTCAATATATGTGCGCTCACTGGGGGTGTAAAGACTCTGGAGGGGCTCCTATAAGCCCAAGCGCTATATCAAGCCAACGAAGGCATGATTTCAGTATCAGTGTGGTGTGCAGTCCGATCTCATAACTGTCTCAATAACAGGCCCTCGGCCTCACTCAGTCATTACTTTTCAGTCTCACTCACATGGCTCACCGATGTATAAATCAACCCAAATGATGATAAATATGCATATAATTAACAATTTCTGAGACTGAGACATGAAATGATATGCTATAACAAGCTGAATATATAAATCAAATAATCACAAGAGGAGAGAGTAATAGACGACCACTAGGGTCTCAGTTTGTTCGGTGTGAAGCCTTTGCATTTATACTTAACATGATTTCTAACAGGTTCACATTTACCACATGATAGAAGTGTGAATATCGATCTGTAATAGTTACTAGATGGTGCCATGGGATGAGCCAGGCCACAAATACTCGGTGCACGCCCGCACACCCGTCACTTGGCATGTGCGTCACCTCAATTATAGTCATCAATCATATAGTTCGCGGTTTCGAACCCTCAGAACCAAGTTTGGAAACGTTACTTACCTCAAAACCAGCTAAAATACTACTCCGCAGTGCCCTTGCCTCTAAATTCAGCCTCCGAGTGCTCCAAATCTACCAACAATCAGATTTATACCATTATAATATGCCAAGGAATGAAACCCAATCGAAATTATAAAAAATACTCAAAAATCCCGAAATTGGTCAAACCCGACCCCCGGGACCATGCCTCGAAATTCGATAAAATTTACACCACAAGAATCATCATCCTCCCATGAGTCTATACATACCAAGAACACTAAAATCGGAGTTTAAATGACCCCTCAAATTCCCATTCTAAAGCCTTTTAATCCCAAGCGATAATCACCCATTTTGCACTGATTTTCCCCTAATTGTTCACCATTAATCCGACCTTTAGTCACATATAAACAATTTTAGAGTCCAAAAACCTTACCTCAGTGAAGAACTATCGGATTTCCTCTTCAAACCCTTCAAAGCTTCAAACTTGGATGAAATATTGAGAAAGATGACTCAAATTCGCGAAAGCATGTTTTTTATACTCTCTGAACAGTGGTTCCGCACCTGCGGCCACTTAAGCGCACCTGCGGTCCCATGTCCGCACCTGCGAAGAACCCACAAAATCTCGGCCTCCGCACCTCCGCCCCCTTCTCCGCACCTGCGACTTCGCAGGTGCGATACTCATCCCGCACATGTGATCTTCCACTGAACCTCCCAAAATCCGCATCAGCGGAGCTCTGCTCGCTCCTGCGGGCCTGCACCTGCGGTCCAACTTTCGCAGGTGGAGTTACACCAGCACCAGCAGCTGAAGCTACATTTTACCAAGTCCTAAATCCCTGTTCACCATCTGAAATCAATCCCGAGCCCCTCGGGACCCCAACCAAATATACCAACACATCATAAATGATCATTCGAATTTAGTCGAGCCTTCGAAACATCAAAAACAACATCAAAACCCCAAAAACTCATCGAATTCAAGCCTATGAACTTTGAAATTTCTAAATTCCACCAACGATGCCGAAACTACCCAAAACAACTCCGATTGGCCTGAAATTTTGCAGACATAACAAAAATGACATTATGAACCTGTTCCAACTTTCTAAATTCCATTCCAACCCCGATATAGCCTATTTTCCATTGCCGACCGGAAATCGCCAAAAGCTAACTTTCGCCAATTCTAGCCTAATTCTACACCGGACATCACAAAAATATTCTGAACACACTCCTAAGTCCAAATCACCTAACGAAGCTATCCGAACCATAAATCCGCATTCCGATGTCGTTTACCAATAAGTCAATTCTCGGTTGACTTTTCCCACTTTAAGGCTATTTTTAAAGACTAAATGGCTAAACTCTCACTACAACCATTCTGATTTCGAGCCGACCCACTCTAACACATCAAAAACAGTATAACCAACCTATGCCAAGCCAATAACAGAAATAACGGTGCAAATTCTACGGAACGACCGATCGGGTCGTTACAACTATAACCTAGGAGCTACTTAAAATTATCTAAGAAAATGTCATATCAAAAGTCATGGAATACCACTTACATAGCTCCTCGATCGAGCCCGTCTCACAGGTTTACCTTGTGCACACCCGAATAATAGCGATTGCAGATTCTCTTGTTAACCAAAAAAAAAAGTCATAGAGTAATTAAACGCTACATGGAAGGAGACAATGGCCACAACTTAATTAAATTTGTAAAAGACCATCACTTAATAGTATTCTCTTCGTCAACGTGTAATCTTTCGAGACTAATCACAACCCAAATAATATATTTTGAGTTCTCTTTCATTAGTGTAACCGGTTTTTGTATTATTTGGACATAAAAGTTCAAATTCAAGTTGTTAGAGTAGAAATAAAATCACCACAAGCCAATTAGACTAGTCATCTTAATCAAAACGACAGGAAATATCAAATTCCTCATCTTTAAAACTCGGACGTATTTCTTTAACACCTTGACAATTGAATCTCTTTCACACTTGAATTAAAAACTATATTCCAAATTGTTTAGTGAAATGCTAATTAAATAAATTATCTAACAACTTTGACTTCAATTCCTCACAAGTTGCAAATATGAATTAGGCTATTTAATATTTACATGCTCTGAATCTGTTTTAAAAGGCAGAATTGAGACTCCACAGAGCTCGCCCCGAGATAGAGCACTCGTAAAACGCCCCTGAACTTATGTGTGGGGCTTAGTTCCATGAGATTTACACGTCAGTCGTCGGTGCTTACGACTCGGACATGCCCAACACCCAATGTACTGGGCTCGCCTAGTAGAACTTTATGCAATTGTGTGTAACTAACCTTGTAAATTCTCAAATTTTCTTAATAAATCGTGGCGTATTCAAAATTATTTTTTTCTTAATCATAAATCATTAAGTTGAGAGTATTTTATGTTATAATTAAAATAAAATTATTGCACGTGTTCCACTAAGACTGCAATGATAGTAAATTTTAAATAAATCTTTCATTCAAAAAGTATTATTTATTAACTTTTGTTATGTCTTTATTATATAATAGTCCATAATTTTTTTATAATTATTCCTAAATAATATATTTCTCACGTTTACGAGATACAATACTTATTAATTAAATAACTTAGTATTAGTTAGTAACTATTTATAAGTAATTAGTTATCATGGTATAGTGAATTATGTGCCACTTTATTACTTGTTGAAACTTAAAACTAAATTATGCAAGAGAATCATATTTAAATTGTGAATTATGTTTTTATATAAATTCTCTTTCAAATATAAAGCATATAAAATAAAGGCATATTCTAAATAAATAAAAAATTATAATATCAAAATTCTTTCAAGATTCATTACTTTTTAAGAGATACATATAATATTTTTTATCAAAGATATTACTTTTGATGTTTGAGTTGTAACGACGTTGTAGCTAATTTGCATATTGTTATATATGTCATACTTTTCGTATTATTCATAATTGAATTATAATTTTATAAATAGATTATTTGTTATAATTTTATGATTTTAATATAATTTTTATAATTAGTTTTTATTTTATATTGTCTTAATTTTTTTTGAAATTAGTAAAATTTAAATATTCATGAAACTTACGACTCATGTCTCAGGGCTTACGCCTCGCCTCGCTTTGTTAGAGTTAAAACGTCTCGCCTCACGCTCCACCTTTTAAAACATTGCTATGAATCTGTCATACTAATTTTCTTTTAGTATCTAAATAATAACATTGGTGGTATAGTTACTCTAGGCTATTCTAGTCTCAATTTTTTAACCTAATTTGGTTGTTAAATGATACAAAGATAATATTAATATGAACACTTTTTGACTAATTCAAAAAAGGAAAATAAAATAAAATAAGTGACTAACTTTATACTTAATGATTAACAGGAAATCAAGAATATATTTCCAACAAAGAAAGAAATTGAATTATCAACCACTTTTATAGAAGAGAATTTAAAAAATGATTTAAATTAAACATGAGAATAATCTTGGTAAGAAGATCTGATTAACAATTTCATAAAAAGAAATAACTTAAATTCTCAACAACTTTTAAACCTCTTAAAATGGAATTAAATTACAAATATAAGGACATATTTGGCAACTAATTAAAGTTTCAAGTGGACTCACCATTTTAAAAAGACTCCAAGTCATGGACACCTACCATTTTGTCCACTTCAAAGGGTAATACCGTCATTTCATTAAGCGAGCGGAAAATTCTCAGAAAATAGAAGGGCTTAATTGTAATATCAAAAGAATAAAGGGACCAATCATGTGATCACTGCCTATATAAATACCCCAACTTGTTACCTCTCTGAAACAGCTCACGAATATATTGCGTATCTATCTGCTTTCTTGTTAACTCATTCGGAATTTTCTTCATATCAAATTTCTAGGGTTTCATCTCTTCTTCGGAATTTTCTGTAAGTAGATTTGTACATTTTAAATCTATTTTGTTGTTGAACTTATTACTGATTCAATTTTTGTTAATTTCTGTAAGTTTTATTCGTATATCTGTACCTTTTAGATTTATTTTGTTGTTGAATTTGTTGTTTGATTCGATTTTTGTTTCAATTTTTACAGGATTTATTGGAGGAAAAGATCGTGATATATCGGAGAGAATCGGATTTATAACAAATTTCAAACTTATATTGTAAGTATGACGATTGACGCTTTTTTTCATCATTAACGTTTTATTAGTGTTGTGTTCCATTTTTTTGGATTTGTGGTGAATGTTGTTGATATGGTTAGATTTTGGTGTTCTAAAATTCAGGAATTTGTTATTTTTCTGTAAAAGTTTTATGCATGTGTGAAATTTAAGTAGATCTAGGGTTGTTGATAATTCTTTATGATGTTTTAAAAACAAATCACTATATAGAGGAACTACTGACAAAATAATTTTATTTGAATCACTTAGGATTAGATTTATATATTTAAAAATGTATAAGAAAAAACTGTAGTTAAAGGAGAAATTGTTCTGTTGAAGGTATTGAAATGTCTAAGAAAATTATTGTGATTTAGAAAACTCTATTTTCCGTGTCCGAGTCAGTTTGCGGCTTCCAGCGGACTAGTCCACTGGTACTTGCTACCACCCACTTGACTTAGCCATAGGCAGATGGGAAGAGATATGATTTGAGACATCATTTTTCTGAAAAGCTTTTTGATATCATTGTTGTTCTTTTCCTTTTATTTTCTAGCTAATGACTTTTCTGCCCTCCTCTAAAGAGCTAGCTACGATTTTTAGGGGTATGAATTGAAAACATCAATGTCTTTTCTTATTGAACCATAGGATTTGTCTTTTTGTAACTTATGCATGTGTAAATTTAAGATGGATATATAATTGTAATAAGTGTATTATGATATTTGTATTTTGTAAAGGTCCAGCATTATTTGAACATAAAATCACTATATTCGGAAATGAAAACTTAAGTATATTTTAATGTTTATTAAAGTTATAGTCAAAGGAAAAGTTCTTTCATCCTCTAAATAGAAAGTGTGTAAAAGGAAAGGTGACGGAGAGTACTATTTTCCCAGCAGAGTTGGGGATTTGAGATATGGCCTTTTCCTTTGTTTTTTCCCTTAAATGTTTTTTTTTTTTTTGAAAATTAGCTACAATTGTATATTTGGACGCATTGCAAAGATTCTTGTTTCCTAGCTGAACAGTAGGACCCAGCTTGGCAGCCTTACTTGACCTTTCCCCGTCTATATTAAGGGGGGAGAATCCATCCTTTACAGGTTAATCTTCTTTAAGGATTGAATATATATACAACATTAAAAGGGAGATCTGATCTCACTTTCATGATTGTGCGAGTCATACACTTTTAGTTGGATGACCTGACTTGTTCATTTTGTCTGACTTTTTAATTGAATAGTTGTTACATAGTATTTGAAATAGTAAGACATTTCTCGATGTTCTATGTCAAATAACTTGTAATTGTTAGTTTTTGATGCATATTAATAATGGTTGTACGTGAATGTATGCTTTCATCAAATATAAGAGACAAAATATGAAAAATAGGAGCTAGAGGTTCTAATATATTTGGGAGCAATGGATGTCAATATCTTGGTCTTGGACATGTAATGCCTTTTGCAAATCATAGCTCGATGAGCCAACGGCTTTGCCACATGGTGACATGCCTGCCTTTTGAATCAAATTGTTGTAAAGGTGTTCGTTCTAAATGATATATGGTGATAGGAAATATTTATTATGGATAACTGGTTCTTCCTTTGTGCTATCCAGAAACCTTGATAGTTCAATTATCTCCTGTATAAAACGTTCCCCATCCAAAAGGTTTATGTAATCTACCGATAGTATATTAGTTGTCTAAATCTTGTTAAAAACATCAGATGTCTAAATGTTTATTTTTATTTTTCACCTTACTAGAAATCTATGTCTGTTATCTTAGTTTCCTATTGGGATCTGACTTACAAGTTGTTGTTGGCATGTACAGGTGAATGATCTAATGGAGTCAAAAGGTGGGAAAAAGAAGTCCAGTAGTAGTTCCTTATTTTACGAAGCTCCCCTCGGCTACAGCATTGAAGACGTTCGACCAAACGGTGGAGTTAAGAAGTTCCGATCTGCTGCATACTCCAACGTAAGTATCTGGGTTTCATTTGTTTAGAACCCCTGAGCCATAGATAAATGACAGTTAAGGATATTGTAACTGACACTCATCTTTTTTCTACCTTCTTATGCAGTGCGCGCGCAAACCATCCTGATATTCCCTAAACTTCCGTCCTTAACGCGTCAATAGACGCAACCCAAAAAAAAAAAAAAAAAAAATTTTTCTGCTTTCAGTTTCTGTTTCGCCCTCACTCCTTTTCTTCCTTCTTTTACTACTTCCTGCTTTTGTGCTCATTGCTCGGAACATTTTCCTCCTTAAATTCTTTTGCTGCTGTGAACATTTTTCATCATGGATATGGCCTTGCCAGTCTCTGCCATTGGTTTTGAAGGTTTCGAGAAGAGGCTTGAAATTTCTTTCTTCGAGCCTGGTCTGTTTGCTGATCCTAACGGAAAAGGACTCCGATCTCTCTCCAAGGCACAATTGGATGAAATTCTTGGACCTGCTGAGTGCACCATTGTTGATTCCCTATCTAATGACGATGTTGATTCCTATGTCCTCTCCGAGTCGAGCCTCTTCGTTTATTCTTACAAGATAATCATCAAAACCTGTGGCACCACTAAGTTGCTTCTTGCAATTCCGCCCATTCTAAAGTTGGCTGAGACCCTGTCTCTCAAAGTACAAGACGTGAGGTATACCCGTGGGAGCTTCATTTTCCCTGGTGCTCAGTCGTTTCCTCACCGTCACTTTTCTGAAGAAGTTGCTGTCCTTGATGGTTATTTTGGAAAGCTTGCTGCCGGTAGCAAGGCTGTGATTATGGGCAGTCCTGACAAAGCACAGAAATGGCACGTTTACTCTGCCTCTGCAGGACCTATTCAGTCTAGTGACCCTGTTTACACTCTTGAGATGTGTATGACTGGTTTGGACAGGGAGAAGGCGTCTGTCTTCTACAAGACTGAAGGAAGCTCGGCTGCTCATATGACAGTTCGATCTGGCATAAGGAAGATCCTCCCCAATTCTGAGATATGCGATTTTGAGTTTGAACCCTGTGGTTATTCCATGAATTCAATTGAAGGAGCTGCAGTCTCAACCATTCACATTACCCCGGAAGATGGCTTTAGCTATGCTAGCTTTGAAGCAGTTGGGTATGATATGAAAACCATGAAGCTGGGTCCCCTGGTTGAGAGGGTGCTTGCATGTTTCGAGCCAGATGAGTTCTCTATTGCTTTGCATGCTGATGTTGCTACCAAGTTACTGGAGCGTGTTTGCTCTGTTGATGTGAAAGGCTACTCTCTTGCTGAGTGGAGTCCAGAAGAATTTGGCAAGGGTGGTTCCATTGTCTACCAGAAGTTCACTAGGACTCCTTTCTGTGGATCTCCCAAGTCCGTTCTGAAGGGCTGCTGGAAGGAGGAAGAGAACGAGGAAAAGGAGTAGTGTCTTGAGGGCCGTGTTGTTTTTGTTTCAGTGTTTGTGTCTGTGTCTGTGTCAGTGTTTGTGTCAGTGTCTGCATCGTTTGTTTGTGTTTTTCAGAATAAAGGACTTGATGTCCAAGCTGTGTGTCATTCGGATTTGTAATGCTGATGTTCAAATTCCGAACTAGTCTGGTTTTTTGGGCTTCCACCAGAAGCCCTATGAATCTCCTTCCGTTGTTTCAAATAAACATGTCTGTTGTGTGTATTTCAAATTGTGATGTGTTAGTTATAGGTTTCCTGTTATTTAGTTGATACCGCAACCTACCTGTTCTCATTTCTATTTTGTCATTTAGTGGACATAACAAATCTTAAACAGGAGAAGGGTGAAGTAACAGCCTCTATGGTATATTGACAACGCCTCAAATTTCTAACTGGACTTTGAAGATATATCTTTTGTATGGCTTAGGTAAATATTGTTCCGTCGCATTTATAAGCTTATTATGCTCCAAACAAAAGTCGAAATTTCCTCTGGAACATCTAGATTGAGAGATTTTATGCCATGTATGTCAATTTTTTTATTGACATAATAGAGGGATTGCGGAAGGGGAAAGGAAATAGTGAGAATGAAATCCGATCCAATTGCATCTTGCATAATTATCGTTGATGTTATTGTTAACGCCAGTAATAGGAAACCGATATAATTAACCTTGAGCTTGCATTTCTTTTTCAATTTAGCACGCAAAATGTTGTTAGTGATATTGACTTGTATGTGTCTTTTTCTTTTTGATGGTTCCAGTCCCCCTTGCGTACTGTATTTCCCAAAGTCACGTAAATAATCTGTTGAGCCTCCATTCTTTACCTTTATGAAGCATGTGAAAACTAGAGGAAAAGCCTTTGACGAGGGATTGCAATTGACTGTAGAAAATAATATCCAATCTAGCTACCGATTGAAAATACATTGACATATACTGATGTACAGAGGCGGTGTAAGATTTGAAGTTTATGGGTTCAGGATTCTCTTTTTAAGTTATCGGATACTAAATTAATAATTTTAATATATATTCAATGAATTTCTTAAGACAAATATAGAGTTTCGACCAAAGCTTCTAGGTTTTGTCGAACTCGTAAACTATAGTCTAGCTCCGCCCCTGCTAATGTAGACAAAACTCTTCTTGTAAATACACTTATGGGGGTATAGGTTTATAATGTCCAATTAAGTAACCCAATAGCTATGATGTTCTCTTTCAAAATTTTAAACTTGAACAATATTTGAAACTGATGATCAATGTATAAAATCTTCTCTCTTTTAATCTAAGAGAGGGTTACTGGTTATAATTGGGAGAGGAAAATCTTGGCATATTACAAAAAGACAAAGAAAAGAATTGAGTTTGTTGAATAAAAGAGTAAACTTTTATAGTACAAATTTATGTGTAAACTTTATTGCAATTGTAACAAATACTAGATGTGAATCCCTAATTTAAAATATAATGGATTAAATATTAAAAATATTAAAGAATGGACCCACATAATTTAAATCATGGATAAACCACATCGTACTTCATTTAACTGATAGGATTCTGCAGTCTGCAATGAGTAGTACTTTGCTTTTTTACTTCAAGTAAAAACAAGTTATAATTCTGTTTTCACCCTTCTTCTGGTAGAATTTAGAAAACGTATAAAGTATCCTTGTGTATGTATCACACCGTGTATCATTTATGTATCACGTATGTATTATATTTTGTATCAATTGTGTATCACATGTACATCCATGTATATTTGTGTGTGAGACACATGCGTGATACATGTGTCACAGAAGATTTTTTTGAACTTGTTTTGATTACAAATTTTGATACAAAACCAGTCCAAATCACCTCCAATCTTCCTCAAATTTTGTATATTGACTTATCTATATGTTTTCAATGAATTTCAACTATACTCATTGAAAAGGTTTCTTTTTTGCTTAGATTTTTGGAATATTGCATATTTTTTTATATTTCATCATCCATGAAATTTCCTTTCCGTCTTGCATCTAATGTTGCTAATCACGCTTAAAAATATGGAATGAGATTTTTACATTTGATTCTTTGAGAGAAAGAACCTTATTTATTTGGTTTTTCAGTTTTTATGTGCTTGGCTAGTTTTGGTAAATTTATG
Source organism: Nicotiana undulata (assembly GCA_005239495.1). Classification (NCBI taxonomy): domain Eukaryota; kingdom Viridiplantae; phylum Streptophyta; class Magnoliopsida; order Solanales; family Solanaceae; genus Nicotiana; species Nicotiana undulata. The sequence continues at coordinate 66,313 of ML272145.1, read as the reverse complement.
ACTAATGGCTAGAGGTTGGTAAATTGAGACTTATTTGGGACATTTGTGTAAGTTTCCCTATCTATAAGGGCAGGTCAGTCAGAGGCGGCCCGAGAAATGTTGGGGCCTAAAGCCAAACTTTATAAGGGCCTTAACTTTTTAATTTTTTTTTGTTATTTATTTAAAGTCTATTTTTTAGCTTTTCTTATATACAAAGTTATTTAATTTTCTTATAATCAATAACTCTTAATAAGTATTTCTCAATCGACAACTAGCTAATCCACTTAACCTTTCTTGTGACATTGTTGTTCTTAAGTAAAATTTTATCAATTTTAATTTTGAAAACTTCTTTCCGCGAAGCAACGGTAATATGAGTTATGAACATTATTCTATAATGGGGTCTGTGAGGGTAGTGTGTACGCAGACCTTACCCCTACCCTAGGGTAGATAGGCTGTTTCCAATAGACCCTCGGCATCCTTCCCTCCAAGAACTCCCCACCTTGCTCTTGGGGTGACTCGAACTCACAACCTCTTGGTTGGAAGTGGAGGGTGCTTACTATTAGAGCAACCCACCTTGCTCATTTGGAAAAGAATTAAATCTTTTTATTTGATTAACTGTATCAATTAAATTGTTATCTTTTAATTATATTATTTTACTTAATATTTTTAATTCCAAAAATAAATCTAAACCATCAATATCGAATTGATTATTATGCTTTAAGGAACATTCAAAACTAAGGTAATATTTTTTCAAATTGCAAACATCAAGTGATCTTAGTTTTTACTGCCAAATAGAAAATGAAAAATATTTTTATATGCTTCGAATTGTTCAAATCTATTTTGAAGTGTAAAAAATAGCCTTATCTATTATGTATAAAAGTAATCAACTCTAAAGAACTGTTCGAAAGATTTTGAGATTTCATTATCAACATTCACATCAAATTGTTTATTCTTATATATCACATGTTTCTTACGAATTTCGGGTTCAATATTCATTTCAAATGCAATTTCCTTGGTAGAAATCATAGAATTTGCAAATCCTTCTTCTCTATATTGGTTAGAAATAAATCAAACTTTTTCACTTTACAGAACTCTTTTTTAAACTTATGCATTGTCTATTAGGTGGAAGAAAGAATGGGGCCTAAAGCGGTTGCTTCTTGCTTTATGGAAGAGCCGCCCCTTAGGTCAACCTTGTGCACGAAGCATCCCGTGTTTATGCAAGGTCCGGGGAAGGGTCGCACTCCATAGGGGTGTGATGTAGGCAACTTACCCCGATGCAAGCAATGACTGATTTCACGACTCGAACCGGTGACCTATAAATCAAACAGAGACAACTTTATCATCGCTCCAAGACTCCCTTTTTTATCACAGTAATTTTTTTTTACACATATTTAATGAATTTCTATGAACTCATGTGGTATAGGTCGCCATTTGGGAGAGGAGGGGACCAAGGAGTCAAGAACCAATGGCTAGTTTTATCCAAATACGAACGCAAAGTTTTACTCTTAATTCTCTGCATGCATGAGTTGTTATATCCAACTCTGGGTTTTAGTCAGACTTTGGCTTGGTATAATTGATAACACTATTTTACCCCCAAATAGAAGAAATCTCAGTGCTATTGAGGGAAGAGAGGAAAAGCCCAAGTAAGGGACAAAAAGCCTTGATTATAGGGGCAAGGACACTCATAGTTTGAGTCCAGCCAAGTACTAGTACAATCACAAGTGCCAAACTATAAGAAGTACGTCGAACAACTTCTCTCTTTCGTTGCAGAATTAGACCTGCGATTAACGTCCGCTTATCTGTCAGTCGCGTCGGTTCTGCCGCTCAACTATGAAACAAGTCCGCGGCAGTTCAAAACTGAAATTGGGTGCACAATATTGCCAAGTAGCTGCCCTTGCTCAATTTGGCTTAGACCTTGATACTTCGACTCAGGCATTAGTCAATAAAGGTGCAAGACTGATAGAAGTCCGAAACAACCACAATATGCACCACTATGACCTTCAGAGGGTGGAGCTTCAGCAACGATTGCCACCTATAACACGGGTGTGTGTAAGTATGTGATGTAAGGGTGGTGCAATTTTTTGCTCGTTTTATTTTTAGTCGGTTTCAAAAAGTATGATACCGTTATATATTTAAAAATTCTTTAATTTTAAACTTTCAATTTAAAGTTATATATTGATTTGTGGGATGGCAAACACACGAGTACTTGACTGAACGTTAGGTTGGTGTAAATCTCAATTGTTGAGATATGGTTGTTGGTAATGGGCGAGATATATGGGTCCTCAAATTCACGAAGGTTGATTAAAGAAACATGCCAAATGTGTTCATTTGTTAGTTTGTTAGGTTCTTGATTTTTCTCATTTCACGTGTAGTTGTACCTATTACAAGGAAAATAACAAATTTAGAAAGAATTATACAACATGATGGAAAGTTTTCAAGACTCTCTTCAACAAATGACTTCTTATTTTGTATGATGACAAAGGGCTATCTTATGATTTAAGATTTCATTCCGGACTTGTTAGCCTTAAAAGTGTTATTTTTATTCACCTCGATTTGCATGCGTAAATCGGGCATGAATCCGAAAAGCCTTTATGTGAAAGTATATAAAATAATAATTTTTGAGAGTTAAAATTTGATTTTTTACTTGACTTTGGTCAACGTTTTGAGTAAATGTACCCGAACCCGTATTTCGATGGTCCCGGGAGGTCCGTAGTAAGATATGAGACTTGGGCGTATGCCCATAATCGAATTCCAAGGTCCCTAGCTCGAGAAATGAATTTTTGATGAAAATTGTTAAACTGAAATTTAAAGGAATTAAGGAAATTGATTAATGTTTGAACTCGTTGGTATCGGGCCCGTATTTTAGTTCCAGAGCCCGGTACAGGTCTATTATAACATATATGTCATGTCTGTGAAATTTGGCGGAAATCGGAGTTTGTTTGACGTGATTCATATGTCCGGTTGAGAAGATAGTAATTTTGAAGTGTTCTTGAGAAATTCATGAGTTTTGATGCTAAATCCGTAGTTTTACGTGTAATTTTAGTGATTTGATCGCACGAGCAAGTCCCTATGATGTTTTTAGACTTGTGTGCATGTTTGGTTTGGAGGCCCGAGGGCTCGGGAACCATCCGGGCGATGTGCGAGTTGAGTTAACTCTCAACAAGGGTTGCTGGTGCACCAGATCAGGTGTGCCCGCACCTGCGAGCCTATGGTTGCAGGTGCGAGCTTCCAAGTGCGAGCGGAAGCCCCCAGGTGCGACCAAGCCTGGATTCCCCTTCTTCCGCAGGTGCAGACCCTTCTGCGTAGGTGCGCGACTGCAGAAGCGGTAGTTCTGTCGCAGGTGCGGCCCCAAGCGGCCCAACCACCTTTTCGCAGAAGCGAACGCTCCATCCGCACGTGCGCAAGCGCAGGTGTGACCCAAGCACCGCAGGTGCGAGGGACGGGAAGTGAGTTCATATTAATTCGAACTCCAGGCATTTTTCTTCTCATTTTTCACAAGGGTAGAAGACTTAGGGCGATTTTCTCAAGATCTTTTCTTCCCAAAATCATAGGTAAGTGTTCATTAACTCGTTCCTTCCAATCTTTTACTTCTCTATACAAAGATTTAACCTAGAAATCTAAGGTTTTCATGGTGGAATTGGGGATTTTGGGTAGAAACTAGGTATTTCGAAATTTGGGGAATTTGACCTCAATTGGGGTCGGATTTCAAAACCAATTGCATATCCGGGCTCGGGGGGTGAATGTTTAAACGGATTTTGGTCTGAACCTCGAGTTTGGACCAAGCGGGCTTCGGGTCACTTTTTAACTTTTTTTGGGAAAACTTAGAAAAACTATGATTATGCATTAAAGTTAATTTCTTTAGAAATAATTAATGATATTGAACTAATTATGATTAGATACGAGTGTATTGGAGGTGAATCCTAAAGGAAAAGTTGTACTTGAGTAGTGAGTGGCCTGCGAAATCGAGGTAAGTGTTGTGTCTAACTTTAGCTTGAGGGAATAGGTATTGTGTGACTACTTGCTACTTGTTTTGTTGTTGAATACGATGTATAGGTAAGGTGACGAGTACCTATACGGTGTGGCCGAGTCATAACATGCGAGTGAAAGTTCATTCTTGTTATTCTTGCAGTCTTAAAGCCTATTATCCATATTTTTTGTTGCTATTTAAATGTTGGAAGAATTGTATCCGGTTCCATTGAGATGGATAACATGGTGAATGTTGCTTTGAGATTGAGATGTTAAATTGTGAAAGTAATTATGATAAAATACTGATTTCTAGTGAAATTTCTCTCTATCTGTTGTCACATCTCTTTTTAAAAACAAACTTGCACTAAACCCTCCTAAAAATAATAAAAAGGTTTTGTGAAGTTCGAAAGGGGTTTTCAAGTTTGAAAGTGACAAGAGATTGTGTTCAAAAGGATTAACTCAGAGTCGCCACCTGACATTTGATTTCAGTGTGTCAGGTCACCCGTTTTAAAAATAATTTTTTTTCTTTTAAAACACTTTGGACTCCAAACTAAGCCCGCACCAGAGATTTAGGGTAAGGGGGTTCATTTGACTCGGGGAGAAGGTGTTAGGCATTCCTCGAGTCCCGTGAAAGTCACGGTTGCGTATGCGATCTAGTTGGCTTTTAGAAATATCCGAATTGAGGTAAAATCACACACAATAAAGAAAATAAACAATCAAGAGAGGCTCGAGGTCGTCCCCACCTAATAAAACAAAAATAAAAGTAAAGAATAAAAATACTATTCTATGCTTCCTCAAATTGTTCCATCTTTGGCCTTCATTTACATTCACTTCGAGGTATCCCCGGATAAAATATATATATACAAACTCGCGGGGCATTCCCTGCATAATGAACTAAAGGGAGAGACCTCTTACCTCATATGAAAGAAAAGAAAAGGAAAATCCTAATATTTGCCTACCCGAGTGTGATCGGCCCAAACATGGTCCTAGCGATTAAAGCGAGAAACAAGATATGAGTTTCTTTCCATTTTTCAATATCCAATCACGTTACGACTCACACAATGAGATAAATGGTATTCAAAACGAGCAAATGGACAAATTCCCAACTAAAATTCTTTCTCTTAACCTCCTACGGTCCATTTTATTAAAATCCAATCCAATTCATCACTAATCTACCAGACACTTTTGCTTGTTAAGAAATCAAACATGAACAAACATTTAATATATTAATGCAAGATAAAATACCCCATATGCACACAACTAGGTAAACTAAGATCAAACAAAATTCATTCTCTACCAAAACAAATACAAGGAAAAACACTAAGATTAATTAAGAACAAGTTTTAGAAATGGACCTCAAATAGAGCCTTTCCAATTAACGGAAAATATCCGACTTTTGGAATCTGAAACACGGACCCGACGAACCACGAACGAAAATACGACCCAAGAAATTAAGCTTAATGATTCCGTTTTTTCTTCAATGTTCTTTCCGTTTTCTTCTTCTTCTTTTTGCCCGTTTTTTTTTTCTTTTTCCTTTTTCTTGTTTCTGTTTGTTTCAGGTCAGTGTTCGTGACATCTCTTGTTGCTTGTGGCGTCGGTGCTGTGGTGGTGAAGAGAGAAGGAAGAAGAAGGAGAGGGAGGGGCGTGCGGCGACTCCCTGGCGACGGTGGCGAGAGGGTAAGGGTGTGACTGTTGTGTCTTATGGTCTGTCGATGGAGTTTCGGCGGAGGTGCGCCGGCGTGAGGAAGGTTGTGTTTTTTAGGGTGGCGGCTGGTGAAGGGAGGGGTGAGGTCGCTGGAGAGGTGGTGAAGAAGTCAACGACGACTGGAGATGTAGGGGTGTAAGGTTCTTTGGTTTAAGATGAGAGAGTAAGAAGAAGGTGGTGGGTGAGGAAAAAATCAGTGGTCGCCGGTGTCAGTGAGCTGATGGAGGAACGCCGACGGCGACGGTTGATGATGTGTAGGGTTAGGGTGTGTTATTTTTTTTTAGGAAGAAGAAGAAGTTTCTAGGGTATTTTAGTGTTAGGGTTCTGTTAGGTTCTTGTATGTTATGGCCTAAGGAAGAAGAAGAGGGTATTAGGGTTTAGTCTTCTAAGGTTGTAAAGGTTTGGGCCAGGTCTTATTGGGCTTCAAAATTGGGCCAATTTTTTTGGAAATTGGACCAAGTAAAAGCTGAAAATTTAATTTACTTCTAAAGAAAATATAAAATGACTCTTAATAAACTATTATATTTAAAATAAAACTAAAATTAAAGTTAAAACTAACTTTGAATTTTTCAATTTTTGTGATAAAATAAAGTAAAAGAGTCAAAACAAGTTAAAATAATGATATTAGACCTAAACTAAGAATTTAAACGCAAAAATGTGTAAAATCTCGGGGAGGGTAAAAAATTACATGTCTACAGCTGCCCCTCTTTTACTGGAAATGCAGAGAGTTTTCAGACGAAGAATGACTAAACAAGTTTTTTGACACGGCCTTATTTTGGAGAGATCAAAAACTTAAAGAAAGGAGAATGTGACCGAGCCCTGGTATCTGAGCTGCCTACATATCCTTGGCTATAAATGAATCAGGCCACATGTAGTTCAGAAGCGAGAAGAGCGGAGGAGGATACCGAGGTGGGGAGCCGATTGAGGTGCCGTTCCGTCGAGGTTCCGGTCCGCGGTCCTGTTATTGCATCAAAATCAAAAATAAAACAGACTAACTAAGCCTATCAGCTATGAGTTACAAGATTCCTATCTATAAGTCTTCTGAAGCTTGATCTTGAGTCTTGAATGATCTTCATGCAGACTTTAGATTTGAACCTTGATGCTTGCTAGCTGCAGGTGATGGTTCATTCTTCCACGGCTTCTCCGGAGCACGACGGGGCCTGCAAAGCTTGTGACTCAGTTATGTCTTGAGCAATCCGCATCTTGCCTCTGCTTCTGCATTTTGGATACTTATTTTTTTGTTTTGTTTTGTTTTTTCTTCTTCTTTTATTTTGAATTAAAACTACTTCTGTTGGTCATCTATTATCGACTCGCATTCTTGCCGCGAGCTTCTGCTACTTCTAACCTGAATTGAATTCTGAAATGACTTCCCTCATTTTTCAGGTGGGCGCCTGCTACTGACTTGAACTTTGAAATAACTCTGAAATGAATACCCTCATTCTCCAGGTGGGTGCCTGCAATCAAAACAACAAAACAAATAAAATTTTCTGCCCCAGTTTGCACTCGGAAGGTTTGTGAGTTGTTAGAAAAATTGTAAACCACTTATGTTACTGATGCAATGATGAGAATAAAACTAAAGATTCGACTGGTTTTAAATCCAAACTTTCCTTTTTTTTTCCAATTATTATCCTAGGAGAAAATTCATCAGACTAGGTTTTCTTATCTTAGGAGAAAAGTTCGTCACACTAAGACATATATCCTAGGAGAAAGTTCATCAGACTAGGTTTTTTTTCTTTTCTTCTTCTTTTTGGTATCTTAGGAGAAAAATTCATCAGGCTAAGATTTTGATCCTAGGAAAAAATTCATTAGACTAGGTCTTTTTTTTGTTATCTTAGGTGTAAGATTCATCAGACTAGGTCTTATTTCTTAGGAGAAAGGTTCATCAGACTAAGTTATTGATCCTAGGAGAAAGTTCATCAGACTAGGTTTTTTCTTCTTAGGAGAAAGATTCGTCAGACTAAGATTTCGATCCTAGGAGAAATTTCATCAGACTAAGTTTTGATCCTAGGAGAAAGTTCATCAGACTAGGTCATTTTTTGTTATATTAGGAGAAAGATTCATCAGACTAAGATTTTGATCCTAGGAGAAAGTTCATTAGACTAGGTCTTCTATCTTAGGAGAAAGATTCATCAGACTAAGATTTCGATCCTAGGAGAAAATTCATCAGATTAGGGATGTGTTTGGTATGAAGGAAAACATTTTCCGGAAAATATTTTCCACTTTTCCCATGTTTGGTTGGCTTAAATTTTTTGGAAAATATTTTCCTCATAAATTCAATTTCCTCCAATTGAAGAAAAATGTTTTCCCTATCAAGACAAGGGAAAACATTTTCCAAAACTCCTTCTCAACCTTCCCTACCCTATTCCTTACCCTCACCANTTTCATCCTTCAGTTTCAAGTACAAAATTTTACAAGTTCCAAAGATATGAGTTCGGAGGTTTATGTGTTTCGAAGTTTACGGGTTTAGAAATTATAAAGTCTACGAGTTCGAAATTTCGCGGTTTCGAAAGTTTTGCGGTTCAGAAGTTTATGAAATTTGTGGGTTCGGAAGGTTGTTGGTTCGAAAGTTTATGGCCTCATGTTTATTGTATCAAAAATATTTATGAATACTCTTGAGAAAATATTTTCCTTAATTTGCATACCAAACACCAGAAAATGAATAAGATTACTACTTGTTTTCCATAGAAAATATTTTCCTTTATACCAAACACACCCTAGGTCTTTTATTTTTTGTTATCTTAGGATAAAGATTCATCAGACTAAGATATCTATCCTAGGAGAAAATTCATCAGACTAGGTTTTCTATCTTAGGAGAAAGATTCATCAGACTAAGATTTCGATCCTAGGAGAAAATTCATCAGACTAGGTTTTCTATCTTAGGAGAAAGATTCATCAGATTAAGATTTCGATCATAGGAGAAAATTCATCAGACTAGGTTTTTTTTTAGCTATCTTAGGAGAAAGATTCATCAGACTAAGATTTTGATCCTGGGAGAAAATTCATTAGATTAGGTCTTCTATCTTAGAAGAAAGATTTATCAGACTAAGATTTCGATCCTAGGAGGAAGTTCATCACACTAGGTCTTTTTGTTTGTTATCTTAGGAGAAAGATTTATCACACTAAGATTTCGATCCTAGGAGAAAGTTCATCAGACTAGGTCTTTTTGTTTGTTATCTTAGGAGAAAGATTCATCATACTAAGATTTGATCCTAGGAGAAAGTTCATCAGACTAGTTTTTTTTTCTTTTTCTTTTTGGTATCTTAGGAGAAAGATACATCAGACTAAGATTTTGATCCTAGGAGAAAGTTTATCAGACTAGGTCTTCTATCTTAGGAGAAAGATTCATTAGACTGAGATTTCGATCCTAGGAGAAAATTCATCAGACTAGGTCTTTATTGTTATCTTAGGAGAAAGATTCATCAGAATAAGATTTTGATCCCAGGAGAAAGTTCATCAGACTAGGTCTTCTATCTTAGGAGAAAGATTCATCAGACTAAGATTTTGATCCTAGGAGAAAATTCATCAGACTAGGTCTTTTTATCCTTGGAGAAAAAATGTGAAGAGCAATGGCAACATTTTATGCACACTAGCAAGACAGATAGAGGCAAAGATTTGAGAAACTTCCCTTTGTCGGCTCTTCTCTTCATTTTTTTTCTTTTTCTTTCTTTTCTTCTTTTTTGTTTGTTTTTTAACCAACTTGCTTGCACTGCTTTGTCCCTGTCTCAAACAAAGAAAACTTGTGATTTTAAAGTGTAGGGGGTAGTTTGTGGCCTTGACTACGAGGGAGATTTCTCTAGCACTTGTCACGATCAACTTGGATTTCAACTTGGAAGACAATGCTTGTTATCGGGCAACCGCTTTTCTGGACAACCCTTATCACAAGAAACATTCCCCATTTGCTCAAGTCAAATACCTTATGCCCGATGCATTGCACTCACATTTGAACATTCACCAAATCTTTGCCATATCAATCCCATGGAACATTTATTATCACCAACTCAGTGCACACACTATTCTCCTATGTCTTTTGCTAATTGGACGTGCTTGCCAGACTCGGCTTTGTATGATTAAAAAGCTGGTAGCAGATTTTGAAGTCATTTCTCACTTGTTTCGACAAAAATAGACTCAGAAGGGACTCAAATAAAACAAGAAGAACAGATAAGGAAAAAAAACAAAAAGGGTTGGTATCTAATAAGAAAAACTTTTACCTAGGAAAAAGAACAAAGTAGAAACTAATATGATTTGAAGGCCATCTCCACCGACCATGACATGCATTTTGGATTAAGCGGCCTAATCTGTCAAGGGAATCTATTCTTCAACTCTTGTTATGCCTCTAAGTTGTGAAACTGGGCTTCAGTACTCCAATTGTCCTATTTGACCATAATCCTCAATCGACTTGTAGTGCCCTGAAGGGTTTTCACCATCAAGCCTCTCTCATTTTGCTCTTTTTCTCAACTCACCGTCGCCTTACGGTGCCCATGAGGGTTTTCACCGATAAGACACTCTCATTTTATCATTTTCTCTCTTTGTGCTGAGAACAAGGTATTACCCATGATGCAGGAAGATCACATTGTCACAACACACTTGATTTGGCATCCTTAAAGATCGGTCGAAAGGTCTTTTTTGGGCCGTAATGTAGGCTTTTGGATAGGGTTAGAAAGAAATGGTGATATGAAGACTCAAAATATTTAAGATAAAAGGGTTCAAAATTACAACTTTTGGAATCAGATCTTTTGGACAAAACTAAAACTTCTGCCCCAGTTTCTTGGTCAGGGAAATTCTTTTTTGAATTTTTTTCTTTTTGATTTTTTTTTTGAATTTTTGTTTTAATGGGACCGAACCTCAGCGTGAGACTGCCTACGTATCCTTAGAAGGAATAAGGTTGAACGTAGTTCCAGCATCTGACCTGACCTTTTTTCATCTTTTTTTTTCTCTTTTTCTTATTCTTATTTGTTTTTCTTCTTTTTCTTTTTCTTTTCCCAATTTCTAACTCTGCTTCTGATTCCAAAAGAGGGGAACGAAACAAAACACATTAAGGCTCAAACGGGGTAGCAAAAGATAAAAGTGTTTTGGGATAGCATAATAAAATGCCTTCGTCATACCAAACTTTAAAAGTGCCAAGTACAAACATGCAATAAAAAAAAGCAGAAGAACCATGCACAATGTTTCTTGATGGCATCAACACAAACACAAAGTGCCAATGGGCAATACCTTTATCCAAATGAATGACTCTCGCCAGTTTGAAGCAGACTTGACTCAACCTTGTCTTGCTATGGAAGAATACATTTCAACATTGACTGATCTACCTCAAACTGCTTGAGAGGCATTTCCTTGTTGTATGCTCTCATCAGCCTTTTTATTTCTCAGACTTACTGCCTCAGTTTCACTCAATTCAAGCTCCAGGTCATCTCAGAATGCGTGAATCTTAACTTGTTTCCTCAAATGTATCATTTTCTCATATTCAAAACCGTGTCATTGCTTCATGATTAAACTAACTTTTAAGACCAGGCTGAGAATTATGCGTGCATGTCATGTCACTAGAGTCAGCATGAAAATAACTATAAAAGGAAAAGTGACCTAAACAAAAACTTATTAGAACTAACAAAAAACAGAAGATTGCATTAGAAAGACGGTGAAAAGGGTTTGAACAAAACAAGCAAAATAGATGTGGGTTACAACCCTGGAACAATCCTAGATAACACTAGACGAGTTACTGCAACAAAACAAACTAGAAAAAATAAGAAGAAGAAGGGTTTGAGCCACAAGACCATATCCAGATTACAACCCTGAAATAATCCGGACGACAGAAATGACAACAAAATGAACTACCAGAACTCTTTCTTGGCTAGCCAAGAAAGGGGTGTCTTTCCAATCACCAAGCTCGACATCTTAGCCACTGAGTCCCACATCAAAATTGCTGGGACTTTCACCAACTTCAATCACATTGTTTTCACCAGGCGGCTCATTGACTCCTTCGACCAACTTTTCGTCATTGCAAACCGTCCCAACAATTTGTACGTTATCATGTACCTGTAGAGGATTATGTGTGACACTTGGGGTATTACTTCCTTGGACCACAATTATCCCTTCTTGAACCATTCTTTCTATTTCCCTTTTCAAAGCATGACAATCTTCAACATTGTGCCCCCGGGCATTGGAATGGTATTCACACCTTTTGGAAGGGTCAAAGATTCTTGCACGTGAGTCAACATGATTTGGAGAAATAGGTGCAATCATGTCATAATTCTTTAATTTCTCAAACAAGCTTGCATAGTACTCTCCTATTGGCGTAAAATTATCTCTTTGCCTTTGTTCCCCTCCATGCCCCTATTTTCCAGGGTTGTTGGATGCTCGAAAGCGTTATGAAGGCAAGAATGTATTACGCGGTGCTGGCGCTCGCCATAAGGAGTGACCCAGTGGTTGGACAGATGACCGAACGTTGTTCGGAGGATAATACTGAGGTGGATTATGTGGAGCCCGGGGATAGGTTTGGGGTTGAGGCCGGGGTCGAGAACTTGAGACAACCATGGCAACATCATCATGTTCCTTATGACCCGGCAAGCTTCCTGTACCATTATGGATTGCCTGTGTTGTCGCTTTTATAGCAGAGTAACTCATAATCTTGCTCGACTTGAGCCCCTCTTCCACCATTTCTCCCATATTTACCACGTCATTGAAAGGCTTACCAATGGCAGAGATCAAATGGCAAAAGTAAGTAGGCTCCAGGGCTTGAAGAAAATATTCAACCATCTCGGCTTCTTCCATCGGGGGATTGACTCGGGCAGCTTGCTCTCTCGATCTGAGCCCGTATTATCTAAAGATTTCATTAGGCCTCTTTTCCACCTTGGTCAGAGATAGGCGATCCAGGACAATGTCTATATTGTACTGAAAGTGCCTTGCAAAAGCCTGAGTCATATCGTCCCATGATTACCACCTGTTGGCGTCCTGGCGGGTGTACCATTCCAAAGCTTCCCCACTCAGACTCTGGTTGAAGTACGCCATCAGTAATTCATGTTTCCCCTCGGCGTCTCTCATTTTACTGCAATAACCTCTCGGATGAGCTACAAGATCCCTATGTCCATCATACAAGTCAAACTTGGGCATCTTGAACACGACACGCAGCTGAACATCAGGGAACAAACACAAATCCTTATAAGCCACACTCACCTGGCTTCCTAACCCTTGCATATTTATCAATGATTTCTCCATACTCTTTACTTTCCTAAATATCTCCTCTTGCTCCGATTTCTTGGGTGGTTTCTCAGTTTCAACATGAGACGCAAAGTGAGGAGTGTAGGAGTAAGGATCTGGGACTTTGAAGGTGGATTCAGGAGCATAGTATTGGGTATCTGGAGCTTGGAACGCGGGCTCATTAGAGGATTGGTAGAGGGTGGCTTGTGGAGGGGGTACAAAAATTGAAACAGATGTCGGAGCAGGGTATGAGGTTGTTTTGGTTGGTGAGGCATGAAAAGTCTGGGACGAAGTGCCAGGGTAGGAGTGGTAAGGGGTGAAGCCTGGTGCGTGTTGTGGGTAAAGGTCAACGATATTGGTCATCTGGGCTTAGGACAGTGGTGGAATGGAAGTAGGGTTTTCTTCATAGCTGGTAGGGAATGAAGGTGGAGGGTGTCCCTTAATCCAGGCTTGATACATTTCGGCCATCTGTCTTTTCAACCTCAAAGCCTCTTCTTTCAACTTAGATTCTGATTCAACAATTTCCCTAGCTGGATCACCAACACCTGTGTCCAAGTCTTTGCTATCCATGACTACCTGGATCTTTGACCTTATGTTGTACGGATGGCTCACTAGAATACCACAAACTAACCACCTCCTGTAATGATAACAATGAAAGTACAAAAGAGGAGCACAACAAAGCCAACATATTAGCGTTAGGGCATTTATCATATAGAAATATCACATTGCGTGCAATGCACCTAGCAACATGATAGAAACTAAGCGTCCACCAAACTGTATAGAGAACCCGGTTCTCTATCAGTTCCCACCGTAAGCAACAGACTGTAAAACCAAACAGTAAGGGGACCTGGTCCTCTACCTGTTCACTCAAAAAATACACATAGACAACAAGTAGAAGAGACGCTGNTACACTAACTTGTAATACACTTATTACAAGCCACTTTGTTACTCACTAGTTACAAAGACTTAACGTATGACTACACTAGTCACAACATAAACACGGATGGTTTATGATTTTGAGTTTACTAAAACAAAGCTTCTAAGAAAGCAAGATAGGAGTTATAATGAAGAACAAAACACAAGATTACAACTCAACTAAGGACACACATATACTCGTTGTAGAACTAGTCCGTAGTGGAGTTGTCTTCTTGTTATTGACACACTTGAGTCTTCAACAATTGAGAAGATCTTCAATGCTATGAAGATGGTAGTAGATACCCAAGTGAATATCTTGTTTGGTTTCAAAAACAAGATATTAAAGACCTTGGCACATTCCAAGAAAGATGTCCCATATCTTGAAGGTACATTTTACAACCAATGGGAAGTGACTGCTGCACTGTTACTGCACTGTAGCGTTCACAGTAACCAGTAGTCACTTTTCTGTCATAGCTTTTTACAACTGTAAAGTTGACCTGTACTTTCGTCTGTGAGTCCGTCAAGGGATCAGGTCCCTCAGTTGTTCCTTATGAGTTCAACAGTAGGCTGCCTAGATTTCTTCGTGCACTGTGCAAGCAGTCACTTTCTGCCATTGCTTTCCAGCTGTAAAGTTGACTTGTACTTTTGTCAGGGGAGTGTCAAGGGATCAGGTCCCTCAGTTGTTCCTTATGAGTTCAACAGTAGGCTGCCTAGATTTCTTCGTGCACTGTGCAAGCAGTCACTTTCTGCCATTGCTTTCCAGCTGTAAAGTTGACTTGTACTTTTGTCAGGGGAGTGTCAAGGGATCAGGTCCCTAAATTGTTTCTTGTGGATCCAAGAGTATACTACCCAGATTTCTTTGAGTTCATGCTGAATGATTATGCCGGACATGCATCAGGTCCTTTATCTGGTTCTTCACAGAAAGTTTGTTAGATCATCAAAACATAACATTAACCCATCAATTTCCCCCTTTTTGATGATGACAAACTTTTAAAATTGATGACTAGGTATAGAGTCTAACTTAACCAGATAAAGTACCAGGACCTCATATTGTTCCCCCTGTCTATGTGCTTCCCTCTGGTTGCGCATCAGGTCCTTTATCTGGTTCCTTACATAAATGTTTGTTAGATTATCAAAACAAAATACTAACCCATCAATTTCCCCCTTTTTGACGATGAAAAACTTTTATAATTGATGAGCAGTTATATAATCTAACTTAACCAGATAAGAAACCAGGACCCCATATTGTTCCCCCTTAGTTCCTGCCCACATTATCAATTTGCCCTTGCCCGCATTATCAATTATCATCTTCCCCCTTTTGGCATCATAAAAAGGAACAAACAAACAGAAAGCATAAAAAAGTCTAACATAGCTAACTCATGCCCCATATGTGCACACAACATGATAGAAAACAGAAGTAAAAGGAAACACAAGCACTGTCCTTAGCAAGATAGAAGTTGAATCATGGATGATAATATTTTTAAATTCATCAGGAGCAGTAAAGGTGGAATTCAACATGCCATCACAAAAAACAAAAGCAACCAGCAACCACAAAACATCACAACATAAGAAAACTGGATATTGAGAGGAGCCTAGAGGGCACTAGAAGAGGAAGGCTTGGAGGAGGAGGCAACATGGATTATAAATGACAATCTCATTTACCAACATGTAGATATAGTCCCCTTCAACAGTGAAGAGAGTTGCATAGAATTTCTGTACCTCATTTTCATATATCGTGGGTACAACCCCCTAAACAGATGATCCCATTATTGGAACTCCACTATCTCTAGAACTTGCCTCATCCCTGCCATCTTAGAGATGTCCGGGTCAAACATACGACCCCACAAGACTTTTTGAGTTCGCAATCTCTCCTGCCCAAGTCCACTATCACTTGGTATGATCTTTAGTGAACCGGGTCCCCCAGCAGTTTCCCTCTATCGTTTTCTCAACTTCTCAACAGACTTCCCTCT
This sequence comes from Nicotiana undulata, assembly GCA_005239495.1. Classification (NCBI taxonomy): domain Eukaryota; kingdom Viridiplantae; phylum Streptophyta; class Magnoliopsida; order Solanales; family Solanaceae; genus Nicotiana; species Nicotiana undulata. The sequence continues at coordinate 50,587 of ML272145.1, read as the reverse complement.
CTCACGCTCAACAACCACCACTCTTCATAGATGGTGACATTTTTTTTTTAGAGCTTCCTCAGAATCTCCAACCACAGACTTCTGGACCTTTGTAGATCTTTTCACTAAGGAACTAGGTTCCTCCATAGCATCTTTATAAACCTCAACCATTTGAATGTCCTTGTCAGCCACAACTTTCCCTTGTTTCATCAACCTCTTCTTCTTTTTCTGAACTTTTGCCACCGGGCAGAAGGTCGCTTGGAAGAAGACTCAGGAGTAACTGCTGGCTTGCCCTAAATCCCTCAGAGGTACATAAATGGAAGGAATAACTCAAAGGGTTTAGTGTATAAGATGGGTTCCTGGGTTGTTTCTGCTGAAGGAGAATCAGGTTCTCCAGCAGGTTTTTCTTTAACTGTGTCATGAACCGGAGACTAAAAAAGAACCATAGTCCCCTCATCCCCTAAAAATGGAGTTTCTTCCCCGTGAGACTCAAGAAGGGGAGAGGCTCCTTCATTCGTTAAGTAATGTTATGAGTGAGGTGGTGTTATGGAAGGAAGGGTAATAAAGAGTGGGTAGAGGAACGAGTTCTGACAGACGCACAGACTCTGAAAAGTAGGATGGTATGGCTGTTGAAATGATTTTGTTATCTTTTGAGAAAAGCAAGAGAAAAACACATTACTACTAACTTGTGGTGCAGGAACCAGGTTCCTGACCTGTTTTTGTAAAATTTTCAGCTCTCTCTTGCAGTTCAACGCCGTACCTTTAGCTTCTATAATCATCATGCGCGTCTACCTGCAACGATATTGATGTGAGTTAGGCTTAGTCAGAAAAAACTTTAGCTAAATGTACTTGAGTGTGACTCTCATAGCCAATGAAGGAGAACCAGGTCCTCAGTTAGGTTTCATCAACCCCAGTGCTATCCTGTTTCTCTCAAATTTTTCCATAACCTGTGGAGTGCCTTGCACAACATCTCCAACTCTTTATTCAACTTCAGTGGAAGTAATTGGGGTACCAGGTTCCTCATGTGGATTTGAGGAAGAGGTTGTATTGTTTTCACTTACTTTCCTCTGCCACATGCATCAAAAACTTTGTGCTCCTTGAACTTAGAGTTAGGCAGACCACGAACCAGGTCCCTCTGTATCAATCTATTCAAGAGAGAAAAGTTTGCATGACCCAATCTTCTGTGCCACAGTTCTGCATCATCATCAACTACATTCAAGCAGCTCATATCACCAGCTTCCAAGGATTCAAAGTCAGCAACATAGATATTCTTGTGTCTTTTAGTGATAAAAACCACCTCACCAATTACTAGACTAGTGACCGTGCATATTTTAGACAAGAATTCTATTTTGTTTCTTTTATCACAGATTTGAGAAACACTCAAGAGACTGTACTTTAACCCATATACATAGTAAACATTGTCAATTGAGTGCTCAAGTGATCTTCCAACCTTTCCAACACCGAGAATGTACCCTTTTTTTTAATTTCCAAAGGATACATCTCCTCCTTGCAGGGCTTTCAGTGAGAGAAAATCCATGGTGTTACCAATCATGTGCTTTGAACATCCACTGTACATGATCCATTATAGTCCCGTTCCTCTCACTTTTCCCTGCACATATGAATCAAGGGTTAGATTTAGGAACCCAAACAAGTTTGGGTCCCTTATAGTTAGGAAAAGGGTGAATAAGAGCTCTTCTAGTCCATGCAGGCAAGAATCGATTTTTTTAGTGGGACCTGGTCCCTTCTTAGAATTCCTCTTATTAGCAAACATTTTATTTTTCTAAACTGATTGATCCCTGGCAGGGAAGCTTTCTTTGAAGTTCCCATTGTTCCCACAGTGAGTACAAAGCCAGTTGTCTGGAACAGTGACATACTTGTTGTGTGGGTTGTAAGGAATTTTCTCCTTTTGGAACCCGATCCCCTGCCTGTTTCCACTGTTATTAAAGTACAAAGCAATGACCGCATTAGAGGACCAGGTCCATTTCAGTGATTTTTCAAGATCAATTTTTAGTTTAACCATTTCAGCTTGAAGTTGCCTGTTTTTCTCAAGTTCACAACATAGGCTTGTTTTTACATCATTTAGTTCCTTTTCAAGCTCAATGTGTTTCTCACTAGCTACCTCTTTTCCTTTCTCTATGCTTGCAGCCCTATGTTCACATTTGAGTCACTCAATTATTTCCTCTAGGTTAGTGATTACTACCAAAAGGTCATCTCTAGATTGCTCAGCTTCTCCTAACTCTATGGTCAAGGCATTCTTATCATCAACTAAGCTGTAGTATGCATCAATAAGAACACTTGCTAATGACCTTAATTTATTAGAAGAGTAGGACTTCAGATTTCTCTGAACATCCCTGAAATTTACCTCATCGTTGTCATTCTCTTCATCATCATCAGACTGGGCCATTAGAGAGAACAGTGAGTCATACGCCTTGGCCTCGTTATCTACTGCCATCATGGAATTGTTTCCTGCTTCTGGTTCCTCTTCTAATTCACTGGAGGAGTCTTCCCATGCAGCAAGAGCTTGCTTCACAACATTGTCAGCTGCACTTTTTTGGCTGAATCGTTTGTCAGGAACCTGGTTCGTCTTTGCAGTTTTATCAGAATTGTTCTTGTAAGGATCTTGCTTCATAAGTGGACAGTCCTTGATAAAGTGTCCTGGCTTTCCACACTTGTGACATAGATCATAGTTTATAGGCTTGCTCGAACTGTCTCTACTTGGTATGCCACCATTCCTTTGAATCATATTTTGGAATCTTTGAGTGAGATACTCCATGTCGGATTCATCACCACTTGAATCCTTGTTGGCAGCCTTGAGAACCAGGTCCTTCTCCTTCCTGGTCTCTCTTCTTTCGATATCCTTCTTTCTTTTCATCTCATAAGTTTTGAGATTTCCAACAAGCTCGTCAATAGTCAGCTTCTGCAGGTCTTTGACTTCATTGATAGCATTAACCTTGCTCTCCCAAGAACCTGGTAGAACACTAAGTATCTTCCGGACTAGCTTGTTGGTTGGAATAATTTCACCAAGTGAATGAAGTTCATTGATTATGGAGGTGAAGCGGGTGTGAATCTCTTGAATGGACTCATCCTCTTTCGTTTTAAAGAGTTCATACTCAGTTGTCAACATATCTATTTTGGATTGCTTTACCTGAGTAGTCCCTTCGTGAGCCGTTTGAAGAGCTTCCCAGATTTCCTTGGCAGATTCACATGCCGAGATACAATTATACTCGTCTGGTCCAATACTACAAACAAGAATCTTCTTCGCCTTGAAGTTCTTCTCAACAGCTTTTCGGTCAACACCATTGTATTCTTTTCTTGTCTTTGGAATAGTCTTTGTTCCCTCTCCAACAGTCTTCATAGGGACAAAGGGACCATCACAAATAACGTCCCAAAGCTCGGAGTCTTCAGCCATAATGAAGTCATGCATTCTTGTTTTCCACCAACCATAGTATTGGCCGTTGAATCTTGGGGGTCTATAGGTTGATTGTCCTTCTTCAAATTTGGGTGGAGCAACCATTAGAGATCCTTTCTAGGTGTTAACCTTTTATAAGGAACCTTCTCTGATACCAATTCATAGAAACTAAGCGTCCACCAAACTGTATAAAGAACCAGGTTCTCTATCAGTTCCCACCGTAAGCAACAGACTGTAAAACCATACAGTAAGGGGACCTTGTCCTCTACCTGTTCACTCAAAAAATACACATAGACAGCAAGTAGAAGAGACGCTGGATTTTTACGTGGAAAAATCCCAACTTAAGGGGACAAAAACCACGACCTACACTGGTAGGATTTCAACTTCACTAACTTGTAATTTCAACTATTACAAGCCACTTTGTTACTCACTAGTTACAAAGATTTCATTACACTAACTTGTAATACACTTATTACAAGCCACTTTGTTACTCACTAGTTACAAAGATTTCATTACACTAACTTGTAATACACTTATTACAAGACACTTTGTTACTCACTAGTTACAAAGACTTAACTTATGACTACACTAGTCACAACACAAACATGGATGGTTTATGATTTTGAGTTTACTAAAACAAAGCTTCTAAGAAAGAAAGATAGGAGTTACAATGAAGAACAAAACGCAAGATTACAACTCAACTAAGTAGACACATATACTCGTTGTAGAACTGGTCCATAGTGGAGTTGTCTTATTGTTATTGACACACTTGAGTCTTCAACAATAAAGAAGATCTTCAATGCTATGAAGATGGTAGTAGATACCCAAGTGAATATCTTGTTTGTTTTCAAAAACAAGATATTAAAGACCTTGGCACATTCCAAGAAAGATGTCCCATATCTTGAAGGTACACTTTACAACCAATGGGAAGTGACTGCTGCACTGTAGTGTGCACAGTAATCAGTAGTCACTTTTCTGTCACAGTTTTTTACAGCTGTAAAGTTGACCTGTACTTTCGCCTGTGAGTCCGTCAAGGGATCAGGTCCCTCAGCTATTCCTTATGAGTTCAACAGTACGCTACCCAGATTTCTTCGTGCACTGTGCATGCAGTCACTTTCTGCCATTGCTTTCCAGCTGTAAAGTTGACTTGTACTTCTGTCAGGGGAGTGTCAAGGGATCAAGTCCCTAAACTGTTTCTTGTGGATCCAAGAGTATACTGCCCAGATTTATGTGAGTTCATGCTGAATGATTATGCCGGACATGCATCAGGTCCTTTATCTGGTTCTTCACAGAAAGTTTGTTAGATCATCAAAACATTACATTAACCCATCACAATAGTTAACGGTTCTAGAATGACTTCTAGGGTCACAAGGTCATTTGGCATCATCCCAATTTTACTCTCCTTTCCCTTTCCTTTTTCATTTCCTATCTTTTCTTTACGATTATCACTATTTTCTTGCATCCCGCAATTTTTTCTCATTTTTCACACTCCACTACTCCATCTCTTTTTTTCTTTTCTTTTCTCCTTTTTTTAAAAATGATTAGATTGAACCCTATGTAGGTTGCCTACATATCATTTTCCACATGAATCAGACCAAGCGTAGTTCTGAAAAAATAATGGATAAAATAAACTAAAAAAATAAGAATCTTTTTGAGTTTTTCATTTATAATTATTTTGGTTTTTCAAGTACAAAACTAGGAATATGATGACGAGAGATTTGACAAACTCAACTATACTACGACAAACTGTGACACCAACTAAAAGATTAAATACTATTATACAAGACTAGAAAGTAATATAAAATAAAACAGTCTCAAAAATAAAATAAAAAATCTCTTCAAGGAAGCTCCCAAATGCAATGGTCCTGGGGTATCTTTCATGCTCGAGCTGTGGCACATGTATCCATACCTGAATGAAAAAAATAAGACTAAATAGATCAGTGACTGAAGACACCTCCTATTGGACACATGCAAGACATGATTGGTCTATTTCTCAAAATGGCCTAGGTGGCAAAAAATGGCTACTAGTGCAAACTCTACTGAGGCGACCTCAAAGACATGGAAATACCTCACTAAGGCTTATATGACTTAAAACTTCCAACAATAATGGCCTTAGAAAATACTTTGCAAAAGTGACCCATTTTGCAAAAATGGCTGATGTGGTCAAACGGCTAAAGATTCAAACTCAAAAGGACAGACCTTAAGGTAGTGGGAAACTAAGTTGCGAACTCAGGATTCTGAGACATGGGGCAATGAACCACTTTGCAAAAATGACCGATTTGGCCAAAAGTTGCTAAACATGCAAATTCAATAAAAATGGACCTTAAAACTGAGATGACACCTTGTTGTAGGCTCAAGGCTCAAAGACATGGGACAACAAACGACTTTGAGAAAATAGGCCTTTTTGTAAAAAACGGCCTACGTGGCCAAATGTGGCTAAACATGCAAGATTTGGCTAAGACCCCGAAAAGCCAAGAACCTAAGACACACTAGGAATACCGGACCCTATGTGGGTTGCCTACGTATCCTTCCCCGAAAGACGAGAATCAAGTTTGCGTAGTTCGGGAAGATTGTATATAAAAGATAATAATTTTAAAAAAAAAACACAAATTGGGAAAAAACATATTTTGTTTTGTCTATTTGAAAAAATGATGAAACCTTTATTTTTTTTGGATTTTCTTTTTCTCTCTTTTTATTTTTTTATTTTTGGAAAATGATGGGAAAGTGTAAAATCTTTTTGGATTTCCTTTTTCATTTTTTTTGTCTTTTCCTTGAAAATGTTGTGAAAGAAAAACATAACTGGGCCCCACTTGCTTCATTTTTCACCCTTCTTTCCTAAATATTGGTCCGCTAAATGACCTTTCTACCCCAAAGATGCAACATGTATAACATAGGGATGATTGAATGTCCTTATGGGTCACGAGCCCATTTTTGACAGAATTTGGATAAGCCTCCTACAAAGGGACACAGTGCCTGGGACCGAGCCCTAATAGGTCTAAATGACATAATTCACATAAGAATGACCTAAGGCTGACCTAAGTTTGAAGGTTCACTAGACAAGGCAATTCAGGGCGACACATAGTCGATGGCGGCTGCTCTAGCTGTCCGCCCACTCCATGCTCCCACGCCACCCCCTAAAGACACGGGTGACTCAAAAAAGGCCGTGTACGCTCAAACGTACTCCGGAAGACTTGTTGCAGAACGAAGACCCAAGGTTATGCAAATGATGACAATTTATAATGCAGTAACACATAAAGAAAAAACTGTAAACAAATAAGCAGCTAGCAAATAATAAAACGACATAAACAAAATAAAAATCAAATAAAGCAAACAAAACACATAAAAACCTCAACCAAATATCCTAAAAAGCCAACAAGATCAAGTACTAGCTCGAACCTGCAACTCCCCAGCAGAGTCGCCAGAGATGTCACACCTCTTTTAAAAACAAACTTGCACTTAACCCTCTTAAGAATAATAAAAAGGTTTTGTGAAGTTCGAAAGGGTTTTTCAATTTTGAAGCGACAAGAGATTGTGTTCAAAAGGATTAACTCAGAGTCTCCACCTGACATTTGGTTTCGGTGTGTCAGGTCACCGTTTTTAAAAATATATTTTTTTTCTTTTAAAACACTTTGGACTCCAAACTAAGTCCGCACAAGAGATTTAGGGTAATGGGGTTCATTTGACTGGGGGAGAAGGTGTTAGGCATTCCCCGAGTCCCGTGAAAGTCACGGTTGTGTACGCGATCTACTTGGCTTTTAGATATATTCGAATTGAGGTAAAAACACAAAAAAGGAAAATAAACAATCAAGAGAGGCTCGAGGTCGTCACCACCTAATAAAACAAAAATAAAAGTAAAGAATAAAAATACTATTCTATGCTTCCTCAAATTGTTCCATCTTTGGCCATCATTTACATTCACTTCGGGGCATACCCCGGATAAAATATAAATATACAAACTCGCGGCGCATTCCTTGGATAATGAACTAAAGGCAGAGACCTATTACCTCATATGAAAGAAAAGAAAAGGAAAATCCTAAAATTTGCCTACCCGAGTGTGGTCGGCCCATACATGGTCCTAGCGATTAAAGCGATAAACAAGATATGAGTTTCTTTCCATTTTTCAATATCCAATACCGCTATGGCTCACACGATGAGATAAATGGTATTCAAAACGAGCAAATGGAAATATTCCCAACTAAAAATCTTTCTCTTAACCTCCTACGGTCCGTTTTATTAAAATCCAATCCAATTCATCACTAATCTACTAGACACTTTTGCTTGTTTAAGAAATCAAACATGAACAAACATTTAATAAATTAATGCAATATAAAATACCCCATATACACAAAACTAGGTAAACTAAGACCAAACAAAATTCATTCTCTACCAAAAAAAACACAAGGAAAAACACTAAGATCAATTAAGAACAAGGTTTAGAAATGGACCTCAAATAGAGCCTTGCCAATTAACCAAAAATATCCGACTTTTGAAATCTGAAATGCGGACACGATCCCAGCTTAATTCCTTGGAATTTTACTCAGACTTTAAATTTCCAAATCACTTGAATTCATTCCATAACATCTCTATAGCTCGGAATCACTCCTACAAGGCATAAAACACACAATTAGAGCAAAACACTAGCGATTAAAGCGCAAACTCAATTAAAGTGCAGCAAACTAGAGTGTAATAAGCGACTAAAATATGTAATTATAGCCTATCATCAGATTCCTATGAGGCATTATATGGTAGACGGTGCAGATCACCAGTTGGATGGTTTGAGCCGGGAGAGGCTCAGTTGTTGGGTACAGACTTAGTTCAGGAGGCCTTGGACAAGGTCAAGATTATATAGGATCGCCTTCGTACAACTCAGTCCAGGGAAAAGAGTTATGCCGACCGTAGAGTTCGTGATGTGTCATTCATGGTCGGAGAGAGGATATTACTTCGGGTATCGCCCATGAAGGGTGTTATGAGATTTGGAAAAAAGGGCAAGTTGAGCCCTAGGTATATCGGGTCATTTGAGATTCTTGAGAGAGTGAGGGAGGTAGCCTATGGACTTGCATTTCCTCCAGGGTTATCCTCAGTTCATTCGGTATTCCATGTGTCTATGCTCCGAAAATATCATGGTGACCCGTCCCACGTGTTAGATTTCAGCTCTATCCAATTGGACAAGGATTTGACCTATGAGGAGGAGCCAGTAGCCATTTTAGACCGGGAGGTTCGTCAGTTGAGGTCAAAAAGTTACCCTTCAGTTCGACTGTAGTGGAGAGGTCAACTTGCTGAGGCAGCTACTTGGGAGTCCGAGTCGGACATACGGAGTAGATATCCACACTTGTTCGCCAATTAAGGTACTTTTCTATGTCCGTTCGAGGACGAACATTTGTTCTAGAGATGGAGATTGTGATGACCCAAAGGGTCATCTTATGATTTAAGACTCCATTCTGGGCTCGTTAGCCTTAAAAATTTATTTTTATTCACCTCGATTTGCGTGCGTAGTCTAGGCGTGAATCCGGAAAGCCTTTATGTGAAAATATATGAAAAAATAATTTTTTAGAGTCAAAATTTGATTTTTTATTTGACTTTGGTCAACATTTTGAGTAAACGGACCCGGACCTGTGTTCTGATGGTCTCGGGAGGTCCGTAGTAAAATATGACACTTGGGAGTATGCCCAGAATCGATTTCCGAGTCCATAGCTCGAGAAATGACTTTTTGATGAAAATTGTTAAACTGAAATTTAAAGGAATTAAGGAAATTGATTAATGTTTGAACTCGTTGGTATCAGGCCCATATTTTGGTTTTGGAGCCAGGTACAGGTCTATTATAACATATATGTCATGTCTGTGAAATTTGATGGAAATAGGAATTTGTTTGACGTGATTCGGACGTCCAAATTGAGAAGATAGTAATTTTGAAGTGTTCTTGAGAAATTCATGAGTTTTGATGCTAAATCCGTAGTTTTAGGTGTTATTTTAGCGATTTGATCGGACGAGCAAGTCCGTATGATATTTTTAGACTTGTGTGCATGTTTGGTTTGGAGCCCCGAGAGCTCGAGAACCATCCGGGCGATGCGCGAGTTGAGTTAACTCTCAACAAGGGCAGCTGGTGCACCAGATCTGGTGTGCCCGCACCTGCGAGCCTGTGGTCGCAGGTGCGAGCGGAATCCCGCAGGTGCGACCAAGCCTGGGTTCCCCTTCTTCTGCAGGTGCGGACCCTTCTGCGCAGGTGCGCGATTGCAGAAGCGGTAGTCCAGTGGCAGGTGCGGCCCCAAGCAGACCAACCCCCTTTCCGCTGAAGCGGATGCTCCATCTGCACGTGCGCAAGCGCAGGTGCGAAGGACGGGCAGTGAGTTCATATTAATTCGAACTCCAGCCGTTTTTCTTCTTATTTTTCACAAGGATAGAAGACTTAGGGAAATTTTCTCAAGACCTTTTCTTCCCAAAATCATAGGTAAGTGTTCATTAACTCGTTCCTTCCAATCTTTTACTTCTCTATACAAAGATTTAACTTAGAAATCTAAGGTTTTTATAGTGGAATTGGGAATTTTGGGTAGAAACTAGGTATTTTGAAATTTGGAAAATTTGACCTCAATTGGGGTCGGATTCCAAAATCAATTGCATATCCGGGCTCGGAGGTGAATGTGTAAACTAATTTTGATCCGAACCTCGAGTTTGGATCAAGCGGGCCCGGGGTCGATTTTTAACTTTTTTGGGAAAAACTTAGAAAAACCATGATTATGCATTAACATTAATTTCTTTAGAAATAATTAATGAGATTGAACTAATTATGATTATATACGAGTGGGTTGGAGGTGAATCCTAAAGGAAAAGCTGTACTTGAGTAGTGAGTGACCTGCGAAATCGAGGTAAGTGTTGTGTCTAACCTTAGCTTGAGGGAATATGTATTGTGTGATTACTTGCTACTTGTTTTGTTGTTGAATACGATGTATAGGTAAGGTGGAGAGTACCTATACGTTGTGGTCGAGTCATAACATGCGAGTGAAAGTTCATTCTTGTTATTCTTGCAGTCTTAAAGCCTATTATCTATGTTTATTGTTGCTATTGAAATGTTGGAAGAATACTATCCGGTTCCATTGAGATGAATAACATGGTGAATATTGCTTTGAGATTGAGAGGTTAAATTGTGAAAGCAATTATGACGAAATACTGATTTCTTGTGAAATTACTATTTATTTGTTGTTAATGATTCTGTGACTGGTGAAGAAGAGTGTAAAGCACGAAGGGTGATGCCGTGCATAATTTATTTATATTGTGAGGAAGAGTGTAAAGCACGAAGGGTGATGCCGTGCATAATTTATTTATATTGTGAGGAAGAGTGTAAAGCACGAAGGGTGATGCCGTTCATAATTTATTTATATTGTGAGGTTGAGATATGAAGGGTGATGTCGTGCATTCTTATTTATAATCTGGTGAGGATGAGAGTAAAAGCACGAAGGGTGATGCCGTGCATAATTTATTTATATTGTGAGGAAGAGTGTAAAGCACGAAGGGTGATGCCGTTCATAATTTATTTATATTGTGAGGTTGAGATATGAAGGGTGATGTCGTGCATTCTTATTTATAATCTGGTGAGGATGAGAGTAAAAGCACGAAGGGTGATGCCGTGCATTCTAATTATTATTTGGTGAGGCTGAGAGTAAAAGCATGAAGGGTGATGCCGTGCAAATTTCCTTTCTATTTTAATTGCTTAATTTGTTGTTGATCACTGTCTGTTGTTGTCCTTTTGTTTTCTCACTCCTTAAGTGAAAATTCTCCATTGCATGTTCCCTTCCCATTATTTGCTATTTTAATTCTTTATTTGTTGTTATTTCTTCTAGCATGATTATACATGTCTTGATTTTTGTGTGGTGTCCTGTCCTAGCCTCGTCACTACTTCACCGAGGTTAGGCTCGATACTTACCAGTATATGGCGTCGGTTGTACTAATACTGCACTCTGCATTTCTTGTGCAGATCCAGGCTTAGGCCCGAGTTGAGTTCGAGTTAGAGCTGACACTTTCGCACGGAGACACGAAGGTAGATCTGCTGACGTCCACAGATTCTTGGAGTCTCTTCATTATTATTCAGTTGTTGTTTTATCTAGTTCAAAACCATTTATATATATTTTCTTTCAACCAAATACTTGTAGTAATTCTTAATAGTTCGTGAATTGTGACTCCAAACCTTGGGTAACTAGACATTAGTATTAGTTTCGCAATATCGTTTATTATTTCATATATTATTTTGGTATTATATGGTGGATGGTGGAAAGATTTCGCATATGTTTTAATTGTTTTAAATATCGTAACCCTCTATTGTTGGCTTGCCTAGCAATAATAGCGTTAGGCGCCATCACGATCTCGATTGTGGGAATTCGGATCGTGACATTTTCGGGAGCTGAAACTTCGAGTTTATGAGTTCTAAATATTAAAAACAACAACTTACTTGATTATGGATAAAATTACAAATACAAATACAAATACAACATTTGGGTCAAAATTACTACTATTAGGTTCAGCCGAATTTGGTATCGCAGTTCCCTTAGAGGCGGTACAAATGTGTTAATGTTGATTTCGTTTAATTCTTTTTGGTCATGGTATTATTTAGTTGCCTCGATTTAGACAGCATGATTTTGGACGTAAAGCTAAAAATAAAAATAAAAATGGCAGTTCGATACACTAAACTTTTGTTATACTAGGAGTTCAACGAATTAAGGTAAAAATCATATTGAATTTATTGTACTCAGTAATATCTTACATTTCAGTGAAACATGGCTTACTATACATAAAATACTTTAATGTATAAAGTTTGAAAATTGAACAAAATAACAAATTAAAGGTGCTTACATTTTACTCCAAACTTGCGTTTTAATTAAATTAATTCTCAAACGTATTATTTCTGGCATTGGATCTTGTGCATGCTACCATTATTTTGTACTAATAATAATTATAAAAATCCCCATTTTAGGGGATATGAAAAGCATCAACTTGTTTCTATTATGCTAATTCTACCCAAAATTCAGGGAATATATTTAACAATAATTCTTGAGAGGCATAACTATAGTCGCCTCAAATTCGGGATAATAATGTTATAGCCTTAACCATGAGATAATTATTCTAAAATATCTTGAAAACAAGAGGATCATTACGAAAATTCTCTTTATGTAAATATAAATCAACTTAATTAATATTATTTCAACCATTGCCCCATGTGTAGCATCATGGTAGGATATCTCCTAAACAAGTAGATTACACCATCAGGAGATGGATACGATCTCTCCTTCCTTAATCAGAAATTTCGAATTCGAGCTCTCAGCATGAAAAAAATCTTGTTAGGAAGCGTTTTCCTTACGCGCGTGATTCAAATCTGGATTAATGTGAATAAAAAACACTAGGTGCAAAATACAAAAATAATTTGATAAGATGGTAATAGATAATTAATGTATGGATCCAAAGGTTAGATATTGTTGCAAATGTTGTTTGTTTGTTTGTTAGTTATTCCTTGAACCTTCCTTAAATTATTACTCTCTACTTTATATCTTTGTTTCTACTCTTAATTCTTCCACTTTCTTCTCTAATGTTTCTAAAGAAACGTTATTTTAAATTATTAAAAAAAAATTAGGTGGTACAACTTTAGTAACATCAATGTGACATGTGGGAAGTGGAACATATTGGCAATTGGGACCTTCAATATTAGGTAATATACTATTTTGGTGACTCTACTATCAAAAAGCCAAAGGGAATAATTGAGAAGTGAAAAAGCACAACAGATTTTCTTCAATAAAAGTTGATGTACTATCTTCATTAATCATAAAGGCTCTTTTAAGGTTCCTATCAAGGGGTTCAACGAGGGGAGTCTCGGAATAACGGTAAAATTGTATCCCAATTTCATTGTAGGCTAATTTTATTGTCTTGATGATTTTTGTAAATTTCGATGGTCATAATTGTTTAATATTTGTACTGGTGAGAGATAAGGAGTACTTAGTAAAATAGCCCAGGTAAGCTCAGGTTGGCCCAAACACCACTTTTTGAAAATGATTTGAGTAATAACACTAACGATGTAGGTATATTTTCCCATAAATTTTACCAGATCACCGATTAATACTATATCAAGAAATTTACCACGAATTGCCTTAAAAATAACCCGATTGTATAAATATTTTTACGTTGTTTGTACCTATACTTAAACTCTAAAAGGAAAAGGATATATATGAATTTAATAACTTATTGATAGAGAGATAAAGGGAGGATTATTTAAAGAGAAAAAGATTGGAGGGTTTGGTTAGAAGATAACTTATTATTCTTGCTTCTACTTTTATTTGGGTGGGAGTTGTAAAAGATAATGTTTACTTTAAAATGGGGTGAGAATTAAAGGTTTAGAAGGAAGGCATCCCAACTTTAGAGGGCAAATTTGTGGAAAAATATTCAAAGTATAATGGGAATATATACCAACTTTGCTCAAAGAAGCAACTCACCTTCTAACTTAGATTCTTATTCTCACATAGGAGGCTTTTACTAAGTAGAATCATTTACTTATTTGAGTTTATTTTTAATCTTAAATTCGAATAAAGGAGAAGTTTTGCGACAAAAATGAAAGTTAGTGTAAAAATATTTTTAGCTCTAATGAATTCTTTGAATGGACTTTGTTCGAACATGCCTTGCGAACAAGCACACTACATGAATAGGTTTGAACAGAGCGGAATGAATATAGAAGATTCATATGGTTGATACAACTAATTTATTTGATTGATATTCAACTTTAAACGTACTCGACCACAATTTGAACATTGATTTTTTTATATAATTAATAAGAGGATAAATTATTACAAATTTTGATATAAAGGTCATGCAAAGATGTAAGTTAAGGCAAGGTTTAGAACAAAAGGGAATTCTCTACATTTTCTAAAAGTAACAAGAAGTCATAATTTCACTACATATCAAAGTACAAAACCTAGGGGGGTAGTGGGGTGTACAGTTTAAAGGTGAGATAGGTTATTATAAACAGAGAGGGACAAATGTGGGGTTGGGGTTGTCAACTATTTTGAATGTGTTCTCTCCTTTTGTAGACAAGTCTAAAGCCAAGAATCATGTGAATTTGTATACCTCACCCATAAAAGTACTAGAAATAGTTGTTCTCTTCCCCTCTCAAACAAAGCCAATTAGTAAAAATAACAATTATTTCCCACTCATTTGGGTACCACCCACTAAGTGAAAATCTCCATTAAGATTATGGTCAATAATCTCCACTCAATTTGTTTGACTCTCTTTCCCTTCAAGACCTTCCACATACAATGGGAAGGGAAAGGAGAAAAGAAGTTTGTCCGTATTGGTGAGAAGTAACAAATATCTCAAGTAGTCGAGGTGCATAAAAGTTGATCCAATTTAGATATTATCGTTATATATATAAAAGTAAAGAACTCTATGAAAGGTGTGTACACCGGGGTAGGGGATCAAGGGGGGGGGGGTCACAAGAAAAGGGGGGGGGGGGGGGAGGGGAGAATTTGATGCTCCATTTGTTTCAAATTAGATGAGGTGCTTTTCTTTTTAGTCTGTACCAAAATAAATTGCACAATTTCTAAATTTGGAAATAATTCAACTTTAAAATCTTCATTTTACCTATTTTACCTTAAATAGGAAGTTTTTATAACCACACAAATGTCATGGACCCACAAAGCTTTTACCCCTTAAGCTTTTAAGATCACAAATTTCAAAAGTCTTTTTTTTCTTTTCTTTAATTCCGTGACGAGTCAAACTACCTCATCTAAATTGAAATGGAGGGAGTATTTTTTTTATTATTTCTCACCTGACATTGTACATACATTAGGACCCGATAAAATATGTATTCCTGCTGGTAGATGTGACATTAGGGTCAAAGCATTTCTTAACAAAAACGACTCTATACTCAAGGCTCGATCCCGAGATATGTGATTAAGGATGAAGTATATTTGTTACAATTGACTACTCCCTCCGGTCCAAAATAAGTGATTTTTTTGATTGTTTTCACACATATTAAGAAATTCACCTTTTAACAATAATTAACAATGAATTGACCATATTAACCATTACTATCTCTTCACATAAACACTCCTAACATTATTTACTCAAAGGGCAATGTGGGAAAAAGAGAATTAATTCATTCTTGAAATCTAAAAAGATCACTTATTTTAAATCACAAAAAAAGAAACTAAAAAATCATTTAATTTTGGACCGGAGAGAGATAACTTATGATAAATTTAAGGAGAGAGAAAAAGGGGAAGCAATGCATGAATGGGGCTATAAAGGTAACATAGAATTGACAAGAAAAAGAAACCAATGACTTGTCAGGTGTTTTCAGAGAACAACAATATATAACAAGTGGAGTTTTTGTTGGTTGGTGTCTTGAAAGTTTATTGAGAAAGAAGTGACAAAAACAGTGCCTATTTCATGCACTCATCCTATTATTGGGGTTTCCCTTATTACACTATGGATTAATTTGACCATTTTTTATATATTAACTTGAGTCCCTCATAAACATGTTTACTACAATGAGAAACTCTGTAGTATGCATAAATTTAACTATTCAAAAAAAAAAAAAAGGCACAATTGGCCTGTTCTTGGTAATTATCTTGAGAAATTCTTAGCTTAGTTTTTAATTAAAGAAAAAGAAGAAAAGGTTTTCATTTGTGATCCAAAAATAGTGAGCTTTTATCATTCTTGACCGCTCGGGCCAAATTTTTAACAGCCACTAGCCAAAAATTAATTTACAACCACTAACCACTAGCCGACGCGTGAATTTACATGTTTTATACACTAAAAATTAACTATTGTTCATGTAGTAGGCCTGTCTGCACCTGCTATAATCTTCTATATATATCAATTGGTTTCTTCAATAAAATATTTTATTGTAATTTTCTTGCCCTTTACTTCTATGTGAAAGGAACGGTGATTACAGTACCACTTTATGTAGGTATTAATATTTTAAATTGAAAAATTGTGAATTGCTTGTACGAAATTGATAGCATTGGAAGGTGCCCAATATTAGAAAGATATGTTCTAAATTTATTTATTTATTTATTTAATACACACTAATATGTTCTTCACTCTTTAAATCAAATACGCCTTTACGTACAAAGAACGTAAATGTACATTAAATAAATACTATATAATAGATATACATTATCAATAACTATTATCATTGTAATTTTTAACACAATATTAAATTTTAGAAAATCTTTGATATATACATTTTACTACATCACTACGTAGTAAAATGCACGATACACTATATATATACAAAATTTATACATTGTAGAACAGTCTATACACTTTGGATAAACAAAAGCGCTCATGATACATTAGTGATATATTATGGATACATTGCAAGATGCATGATACACTATATATATAAATTTTATGCAGTGTATATACTAAATAGACTGTCGTTGTATAAAAAATATATTAAAATAGACTGTCACTATACAATTTATATACAATAGACTGTCACTATATAAAATATATACAAAATAGACTGTCACTATAAAAAATAATATTAAATAGACTGCTACTATACCATTTTATATACTAGACTGTCATTATACAAAAAATATATTGATATACTACATAGTCTGTCATTATACAAAATAGACCGTCACTATACAAAAAATATACAAAATAGACTGTCACTATACAAAAATTATACAAAACAGACATTTCGGGGCTTTTGCATCAATACCCGCTTTTTGGGTACCCACTTTTCGCATAAACTTTAGGCATACGGGCCTGAAGTAGCAAAGACAATCACACAAACTTCAGCATTCTAGGCTTTTTCAAAAACTTCAGCAGAAGATGCTGAAGTTATTTAGTTCATTTGTAAAAAGTTCAGCACTAAATAAGCTGAAGTTTTGTCCTGGATTCATTAGTTTTGTCAAAAAGCTTTTTCAAAAACTTCAGCAGATGATGCTGAAGTTATTTAGTTCATTTGTAAAAATTTCAACACTAAATAAACTGAAGTTTTGTCCTGGATTCATTAGTTTTGTCATAAAGCTTTTTCAAAAACTTCAGCAGAAGAGCCTGAAGTTATTTAGTTCATTTGTAAAAATTTCAGCACTAAATAAGCTGAAGTTTAGTTTTGCAATAAAAGCTTTTTCAAAAACTTCAACAGAAGATGCTGAAGTTATTTAGTTCATTTGTAAAAACTTTAGCACTAAATAAGCTGAAGTTTTGTCCTGGATTCATTAGTTTTGTCATAAAGCTTTTTCAAAAACTTCAGCATAAGATGCTGAAGTTATTTAGTTCATTTGTAAAAACTTCAGTACTAAATAAGCTGAAGTTTAGTTTTGCAATAAAAACTTTTTCAAAAACTTCAGCAGGAGATGACGAAGTTATAAAGTTCATTTGTAAAAAATTCAGCACTAAATAAGCTGAAATTTGCACGGATATCAGGAAGAAGGAGGCGTCTGAAGTTGTAAAAATTAGCGTATAAGTTAAATAATTTTAAAAATATAGGTATAGGTTAAATGGGGGCGACCAAATAGAGCGCCCCATATAATTCTTATGGAAAAATATGAGCTATTAAAATTTTGAGGGGCTATAGAAGTTTTCTAAAAAATAATCAAACTAAACAATGTTTGAAATGTCTAAATTAATCCAATTATTATTAGCGAAAGTATAATCAATGACCATGATTTAGAACGTTAAGCCATAATCATTAGGATGCATCAAAAGAAACACAAGGTTTCATTTATGATCCAAAAGCCAATCATACTAAAGAATGTTTGACCAAGGTCAACCGTGATGATGTTCAATTATTCACGTGCACATTGCACGTGTATTCGAAGTGTACTACACAATCATTCTAGTTAGTAACTTGTACGTACCTCGATTAATCCTATAAAATATATTATGCTATTTTTTATTTTAATATATGTATCGGGTAGTTCTGTTTATCAAGCCTGGACAAATACAAAAATATTACCTAATTTTTTAGCTATCATTAAAGTTGAACTAGAAACCTCATGTACGGACTGCATCTAAATTTTCCAAATGAAAAAAACAAGTACACCTCCATGCATGTCCTTTCTGTTTTCCCATATTAATTTGACTTATTTTTAAAATTAATTTATATTAGATCAAATCAATAATTAAGACTTAAACTTAGATATTCAAAAGCTATACGGAAATACTATAAGTTGTAATTTTTCTCATCCAATACGATGAAAAGTATTACTTGAAATGTTGATCATCAAGTTAGATTATTCTGAAATAGCTAATAGTCTTAGTTTTATTTGAATTTGAGCTTTGGAAATGAAGCTTCCTTTAATTGCGAATGCTAAAATCCTCCCAAATAAGTTTTAATTTTTCTTTCGGATATTTCTCACTTTTGAGGTTTGGGTAGGGACAAAATTGGTAAAAAGAAATGTGCAGCTTTTTGTTTTTTAAAGGTATGCTTTTAATATATACTTCCTCCGGTCCAAAATAAGTGACTTTTAGCCTATTTTTTGTGGTCCAAAATAAGTGATTTATTCAGTTAAAAATAAATTAATTTTTTTTTTCTACATTGTCCTTAGAGTAAATAATGTTGGAGTATGTGTTAAAAATATTTATGTGATATAGTAAAGACTAATATGATCAATTTTATTGTTAATTAATACTAAAAAGGTAAATTTTTTATATACGTGAAAACGGACAAAAAATCACTTATTTTGGAACGGAAAGGATATTATGTAGAGAGATTTTGGGCATCAAATTAAAGCCAACCCCACTCACATAATAGTAACAATTGGTAAAAAAGTAAAGCAAAAGCAAAAGTAGGTAAATAATTTCTTCAATAAAGATCTCACGAGGAGCTATTACATCACAAATCTCGAGCTCGTCTCGAGATTCTCACCTTTTTGGCATGATTATGTCTTTGTGTACTTGTTAAAATTATCGATAATTAATTTTTCTTTTACTTTTCCTTTTCATTTCTTATTTCCCCACTTAAATAAAGCATATTTCGAACATTTTACATGCAGAAAATTTCTACAATTTGCTCTTCGACAGAATAGTAAACTTGTTTCCTTTTTTTCCTTTCACTATTGAACTTTTCTTCGAGATTGTAGCATATTGGATTTTTTCGGTAACCAACGCTTCCTTTTTTAATAGTGTCATGACCCAAAATACTAAGTTGTGATGATGTCTGTCGTAAAATTAGGCAAGTTATAAATTTCAATTGATTCAAAATTTCTTTCAGAAATTCTCTACATTTACAGCAAGAGTCTCACTTTATAATTCATTAAAATGTTTAACATCATTTAAATACATAGTTCAACCAACCTTAGATCTAGTGTCACCGAATTATGAGCTACTACAACGTAAGAATGTCAAAATACAAACTAGACAATATAGTCTGAAATAATAAAAGTGCGACATGTAGATAGAGAAGGAGAAGACGAGGTTGCGATCGCCAACTGCTACCTCGACGACTCCGAAAGAAACTCTGACAGCCGCTCAACAACCACTACCGGGTTCCGATATACCTGGATCTGCACACGAGGTGCATGGGGTAACGTAAGTACACCAACTCAGAAGTAACGAACCCAAACTTTGGGCTGAGAGGTAGTGACAGACTAAACCTCGGAAATTACAATAACAACGTACATAAATTAGACATGTTCACAATTTATCTAGAAATAAAAACAAAGTATGCCAAGTATGACCAGTACACTCTACATGCCAATATATATATATGAAACCAGTGTGGAATTGCATATAGTGTTCAAAGCTCTCACACAGAGGTCCACTCAGTACTGTATATGGCTCTTATGCCCATGGAAAATCCATCCCGAAATATGCATAAACACCGGTAACCGTAGTCACTCAGTACTGAGGAAAAAAGGCCAGTCCAGCCCCACGGAGAAAATCCATCTCCAGAATACAACACTCGGACACGATCCATATCTAGGGACGATCCATCCCACACATATCATCAACTTCGGACAAAATCCATGTCCAGGGAAGATCTGCCCCTCATATCACTTCGGACAAAATCCATGTCCAGGAAAGATCCATTCCTCATATTACTGCGCTCGCTGGGGGTGTATAGACTCCGAGGGGGCTCTTATAAGCCCAAGCGCTATATCAAGCCAACGAAAGCATGATCAGAGCATCGATGCGGTGTGCAGTCCGATCTCATAACTGTCTCAATAACAAGCTCTCAGCCTCACTCAGTCATTACTCTCCAGTCTCGCTCCCATGGGCTCACAGACGCATGAATTAGCCCGAAACAATGATAAATATATAAAATTAGCAGTTACCGAGACTGAGGCATGCAATGATATGCTATGACAGGACTGAGTATATGAAATCCAATAGACACATAAGGAGACAGCAATATACGACCACTCGGGTCTCAGTATTTTCGGCGGGAAGCCTTAGCATTTAACCTAGCATGATTTCTAGCATGTCTTCATGTAACGACCGCTCAGGTCTCAACAGTATCAATGTGAAGCCATAATATATATTTTATCATGATTTCTAACATGTTCACAATTTTAACATTGATAGAAGCACGGATATCATCAGGGAATAGTCACTAAACGGTGCCATAGGATGAACCAGGCCACAAATCACTCGGTGCACGCCTGCACGTCCGTCACTTGGCATATGCGTCACCTTAATTATAATCATACAACATATAGTTCGGGGTTTCGAACCCTCAGAACCAAGTTTGGAAACGTTACTTACCTCAAAACCGGCTAAAATCCTAGCCCACAATGCCTTTGCCTCTAGACTTGGCCTCCGATTGCTCCAATCTACCAAGAATCATATTTATATCATTATAATATGATAAGGAACGAAGCCCATTCGAAAAGTATCAAAATTAGCCAAAAATCCTGAAATTGGCCAAACCCGATCCCCGGGCCAACGTCTCGGAATTGGCTAAAAATCATAAAACTAGAATCCTTATTCCCTCACGAGTCTACCCATATCAAGTTCATCAAAATCCAACCTCAATTGCCCATTAAAATCACCAAAATAAATTCTCAAACTTTCCTCCCATTTTTCCCAATTTCCACTCAATAATACCAAATTAGATGATGAAAATCAAGACTAAATCATGAAATTAAACCAAATGTGAGTGAAGAATACTTACCCCAATAACTCCTGTGAAAATCCTCTCAAATTTCACCTTCTCCCGGGCTCTCTAATGGATTTTTTGAAAATATGGACTAAACCCTCGTTTTTGAACTTAAGTCTATCTACCCAGTTTTTACCTTTCGCGAACGCGGCCTCATGCACGCGTTCGCATAGAACAAACAAACAGCCTCCCCCTTTCACCCTACGCGAACGCGTTTCACAGTCACGCAAACGCGATGCCTAAACGGGATCAAGCTATGCGAACGCATAGCCCCAAACGCAAACGCATAGGCCCAACTCTTGGGTCCCCAGCTGCCTCTCAACACTTCGCGAACGCGTCCACTCCCTTGCGTCCGCGATGCTCACGCTGCCTGAAGCTTCGCGTTCGCATCCTCCCCTTCGCGTTCGCATCCTCCCCTTCGCGAACGCATAGAACCAAATTCACTACCCCCAAAAATACTCTTTGAGAACGCATGACCTCCTCCGCGAACGCGAAGAACAAATCTATGCAACAAAACACTAGAAAATCTGCTATCTCCAAAGTCCTAAAATTGATCCGGTTACCATCCGAAACACACCCGAGGCCCTCGGGACCTCAACCAAATATGCCAACATATCCCATAACCTCATTCAAATCTAGTCGAGCCTTTGAAACACCCAAAACAACGTCAAAACACCAAATTCACCTCGGATTCAAGCCTAGGAACTTAGAAACTTCTAAATTTCGCCAAAGATGCCGAAACCATCCAAAACACGTCCGTTTGACCTGAAAATTTGCAGAAACATCCAAAATGACCCTACGAACCTATTCCAACTTCCGGAATTCCATTCCGACCTTGATAGCTAAGTTTCCACAGCCGACCGAAAATCGCCAAAAACTCAATTTCGCCATTTCAAGCCTACTTCTACTCCGGACCTCAGAACAACATTCTGAACACCCTCCTAAGTCCCAAATCACCTAGTGAAACTATCCGAGCCATAAAATCCACATTCCGAGGTCGTTTACCAATCAGTCAACTCCCTGTTGACTTTTCCAACTATTAAGCTCATTTAAGAGACTAAGTGTCTCAATTCTCACCACGACCACTCCGAACATGAACCAACCAACCCAATGCAACATAATAGAGCTGAACAACACATAAGTTAGCAGAAACAGGGAATACGAGGCTAATCTCACGGAAATGACTGGTCGGGTCGTTACAAATAGACCATATGATAAGAATTCGAATCAGTCGAGATTCTAATACCAATACCAAACGTGAAGCGAGAAACTAAAAAATATATAATAACCATAATAAATTAAGTGTAATTTCATAAGAAAAGGTCTGAAAAGAATAGTGGGCACGCAAATCTTACTCAGAGATTATTTTTGATATACTCTCGACTCAAGAAAAGATGAAAAGAAAAAACAAAAACAACAAGCGATTAACAAAACAATAAAATATACAATCATAAATTAAGTGTCTTTTGTCATTGGAATTGAATTTAAGTGGTAACACTTTCATTTCAGCATCATATGGGAATAGGATCTTAATTAATTCCTTCCTCTACCTTTTCGTCAACTATTCTGGCTCATTACCCCAGAAATATTTTTGGTCAAAGATCTCTACATGTATGAGTAATTGAGCAAGAACTTATAAAGATCTCTACATGTATGGCTCAACTCCAAAGTCAAACACCTTAGGTTCCCCTGACCAGCCTGCATGCCTTCACCCACCCATCCACCACCCCCTCCTCTTCTTCTTCTTCTTTTTTTTTTTTTATCCAATCGGTGCTCAATATCTGATTTGAAGCTACGAATTCACGCCACGTAACACTCGTTAAGAGGGATACACTTCATACCAAGAATCTATTTTAATCGAAGAACTCGAATCTGAGACCTCTAGTTAAGGGTGAACGTATTCTCTCCACTCCTTTTAGGTCAAAATATTACTACAAAGTTATTTTGGCAAATTAAATTTGTTTCAAAATTTAGATTTTGAAAACGAAATCTTCTATTTCAGTTAGTGGAATGTTAATTAAGTGAAACATTTTAAAAAGAGATGAAGGTAGTTTTTAGACAAATATATACTTCTATAGGCTATTAAAAGAATTTTTTTTATGAGGTGTGCAAAAATCTTAAATAACAGGAAACGATAGTATTGGTTTTTGTATATACACAATTTGAATGAAATATTTGAAACAATTTTAGTACTGATAATACTTTTAATTTTGTTAAATCGCTCGTAACTAATAAAACTTCTTATCGCTAATTCGTAGAATTAGCCATAAATTTTTCTGTTTAACTATTTTATTTGTTCGTTGTTAAGCTTTTAGACGAGGTACCGTCTATATATCAGTAGTCACTGGGACACACTCGACGTGTGTCTACAATTATTGGTTGGCCTTATGTTTGGCATGTGATTAATTAACAAATAGTTTTGAAACTAAAAAACAGCCTAAAATGATAAAATCTACTAGGTAAAAATTATGGGAAATTTGCAAAATCAACTATGGACAAACTGAGGAATTTACTCTTGGGTGTTGGAACTTTTCTATTGCGAGCTAGTAGTATATAATAAAAAGTGAAATTATTAATCACAAGTTTTCAATGCAAAGAGCGTTATACTAACCGAGCTACCATTAAGGGCCGTGATGGGATGGATATTATCCTTTCGTAGAGCCGAAGTCAGGAAATGAAGCTTATGACTTCGGGATTATAGTCCTCTAAAATTATCGAGTTCTAAATTAATAATTTATACATATTTAATAGATTTTTTAAGACAAATACAAGATATAAACAAAAGCTACTTGATTCGACCGAATCCGCAGTCGAAGAGCTAGCTCCACCCTACCCCACCCTTAATTAAAGGTTTTGAATTCGAGCAAGGTATGGGAAAATCGAAGTGCTTCCTCTTTTTAATGGTTCTTATGTAACGTAAATCTGAATTAGTCGGGCTCTAAGGTGGAAAGAGTCAATAAACTAAGACATTGTAAAAACTGTGTGAATATAATTATGGAGAGAATTCATTTCAATTTATAAAACTAGTATGAGTTTATTATAGAGTCCCAAATTGGAGGAAGTTGCAATCTGACCTCTCTCCTATCACATTTGTATACTAGGCAAGGTATTGTTTTAGCTTTTACTGAAAAATAAGCTTAGTTTCACATAGATTAATTAATTCTTTTCCCTAAATAAACCAATATTTTTGAGGATGGGCAAATATTGGAATGTGTTATAAATAAAATTTTATTATTTATGGTGAATGTCTATATTCTAAAGAGATTTTAGGGATTTTACTAGGTGGCTAAGTCACTTTTTCCCTATAAATAGAGGGGTCTTACCCCATTGTAAATCATCCCAAAATTCAATAAGAATTTCCTCTCCCTCTTTCTCTGCAATATTGTTCTTGTTCTTTTATTGTTTCATAACACCTTATCAGTACGAGACTCTAATCAATTGAGTAGAAGCTTTGGAACTGAGCATAATGATTGTCAATTCTCTATGAACTTTCTTCATGATTAAATTTTGGATTTAAGGTAAGTATTTTACTTTCTTTTTCTTTTTTAAATTCTTGAAATTCTATAATTTGATTTTAAATGCAAGCAAAGACAATAAACTTTGATTATAACTCCTATAGAGTTTGCAAGAAATTATAACCACCAAAGTGGTAAAATTTCTATGTCTTGCCATGATCAAATTCATGTATGATTGGGGGCAAAGAAGTGAAAACTCGTCCCATTGAATTCGCTTCATTCTCATTCTCCTTAAGAGAATGTGATAGCAATATGTGATAAGTCTGAAAGAAGACAGAATTATTACTATGAATATATCAATGGATGTGGATGTGACAATAGACGAAATTATAATCGTCATCATCGTGGTAATGAGAATAATAAGAATTCTCAAATAATCCATTCATTCCGTGAAAGTAATATTTGTCATCGATTTGACTACGATTTTGTAAAGCACATATAGATGATTATGGTCCATTTATGATGTGAATGTGACAACATCTGATTTATGAATACATATTCATTATTGAAAAAATATGAACGTGCTAGTGGTAGTGAATATACTACACTCACCTCTAAAAGGAGGTTTGAGCTGATATAAGAAAATAATATCATTATTATGACATGAATGGTCATTAGTCACGTACCTATTGTACACCAAAATATTTTGGCAATGTGATTAATAAAGGACACCAGTAATGCAACAAACATATCTTGCATATAATTTTGACCATGACCATAATGGTATAACTTTCTCTTTAAAAGAGATATTCGTCATATGGATGTTGATGAATATGTGGTAGTACCAAATTTATTGAGAGCTATGGAAGAGCCAATTATTACTCTTTTGGAGGAATAAAATTGATTATCAATATGGCATTGTGCCGTAGTAAGTCTGAAAGAAACTTATTTAGTTTCTAAAGTATTCGCGAAAGTGATTGGTTATACTGAGACTATAAATAAAGGAAAGATTTAATATCTTCTATTACTATAACTTGTAGTGGAGTAATATGTATGTGAAAAGTTATCCGTTTTATTCTACAGTTTGTACTACACAAATAAAATAATACCACAATAAAGTGGATGTTTATTAATACAAAAATCCATATCATAATAAACTTGGAGTTTATTAATAATATTGCACACGTCATGGTGTAAATCTGAACTTTATCAATATTGATAATTTATTCAATTGGCATAATTGGTTTACCCATATCAATTTAAGTATGATGTGCAAAAATGAAAGCTAATTCACATGGGTAAGTATTAAAGAACTAAAAAGCTCTTTACGAATTCTCGTATGTTGCTTGTTCTCATTAATTAATGTACCAACTAAAATTGGGATTGAATCTCATGAATGCTGGAAATATAAAAGGTGAATATGAGCCCATTCACCTGCCATGTATACCACATATGATGCATCTATGAGATGGTTACATGTGCAATTATTATTAACCTGCAACCTGCTGTTTGCGTGATAACTTGCTCACTAATTTAATTTAGAGCATAATTTCCAAATTGTTTATTCAAGATAGTTTATCTTGATAAGTTGGTTACATCACAATTGATTTAGCAAAATAATTTAATTTATTGAGTGCCTCTACTTAATAGCTAAACTATTACTTATGAGAACTAAGTTATTTATATCAGTTTGATATACATTATATACGAAAATATATTAAATTCTCCCCTCACAAGTGGTTCGGGGTCAGGAACCAAATAATTTCATCTTATTATTATTGATGTGCGATGTATATTTTGATTAACACCATAACGCACAAAGATAGGTTCCCTAAATTGAGGAAGAAAGTTAGTTTTTCTAACATGAGGGGGAGACAAGATAAACAATTGAGAAAAAGTTACGTGGAATTAATTATCATTTCTATATCTAGATCCTCGAATAACATAATATGAACTTGTAGTTCATAAAAAGATAATTCATTTGCAATATAATGCAAAGCATGCCAGACACATTTGCTGACCCAAAAAAAGTAACTATATTCTCATTGCAAATGCTCCTATTAAGTCCTAGAAGGACAAAGTCTATGGTACACTTAAAGTGTATAGACAAATTGGTTCAAATAAACTTATTGATAAAGAAGATGAGCAAATGAGCAAAATGATCATGATAAAGGAGGCAAATTATCTAGAAGATCACATGGCATAACACTTCATAAAATCTCAGGAGAGATTCAGGTACCTGAATATATTAATGAAGAGATCTCTATGTTATGTCTTTATGAAAAAAAATAGTGGAACCGATATAAAATATTCGTCGACGACATCTTTCATAGCGTTAAGTATACATGAGGATCTTAAGTCTATCAAATACAGATGCAAAAATATAGGCCAAATGGAAGAGACACAATTCAAATAGAATTTGTTTCATATGAAATACATGTAATTTTGGACATGTAGTTCAAACATTTGAAAGTATAAAGTCAATGATATGTGCAATCAGTTTTTGATATCGTATTTGTCTGGCATGACATGAAAACTTGATATGAATCTAAAGTCCCTTCATATGGCTTATATGACTTAACTTATATGACAATCCCTGAAGAATATTGCTTAAAGCATATAGAATTCTTGGTCATGAGGTACTACATCCAAAGTGCAATTTGTGCACATTTGTATCTTGCTATAACTATAAGCATGATAATGTGATAGCGAGGATTTTCAATGTGTAACATATTTATTGAAGTTAATATGAATGGTTTATTCATCAAATCTCCGGTGACGTCAACCTTCAAGAAGCTAGTGCACAAGATTGAGATGCGAAGACTCAAGGATGTGAATTGATGCTCTCATCAGGGGGAGTTAATGCGCGTTGCACTCTTTTTTCCTTACAAGGTTTTGTCCCACTGGGTTTTCCTTGCAAGGTTTTTAACGAGGCAACCAAAAGGCGCATTTCCAAACATTAGTACTCTTTTTTCTTTTCTAGAATTTTTTTTCCATCGGGTTTTATTTTAGTTAAGGTTTTAACGAGACACATTATCTGTTGAATAGACATTTAAGGGGGAGTATTATAATTATAATTCTATTTATGGTGAATGTCTATATTCTAGAGACATTCTAGGGATTTTACTTGGTGGCTAAGTCACCTTTTTCCTATAAATAGAGTGGTCTTACCCCATTATAAATCATTTCAAAATTCAATAAGAATTTTCTCTCTCTCTTTCTCTGCAATATTGTTCTTGTTCTTTTATTGTTTCGTAACAGAATGAGATAAACTATTAGCCACAGGTTAAGTTTTAAGTTTGTATTTTAAAGCTCCTCTAGTTGGCCTCATAAATGATTACAAAATTGAGTCACTTAAAAAATAATTAAAGTTATCACAGAATAATTTACACTGGTAGCCTAGTGTACGAAGCATTCAGCGTTTATGCAAGGTCTAGGAAAGGGCCGCACCCCAAGGGGGCATTGTAGGCAGCCTACCCTGATGTAAATATCAGTGGTTATTCCACGGTTCGAATCTGTGACCAGTGGCAGACGCACATGGTAGCAAGCGGGTTCAGCTGAAGCCGTTTCGTCGAAAAAAAATACTGTGTATATGTATAAATTACGATTAAAGCTGCATAAATTTTGTATAAATATTTTATTTGAACCCACTTGACAACTACTATTTTACGATTAAAATTATATACTTCTAAAATTGAACTCGCTTACACAAAATTTTAGGTCCACCAATGCCCGTGTCCTATGGGTCACAAAAAAACAACTTTTATTTACAGAATAATCTACACTATAGTATCAAAAGATTTAGCAATATCAATTTAAAACTTAAATCCTACCACATTTGTATTACATGTAAATACTGTTTTTGGATTTTGGGAAAAGATAAGTTTTAGTATTTCTGCAAATAAATATATTAATTTTTCCTAAAATAACCAATATTATGCAGATTTCCAATTTCTCAGAGAATATTAGATTCCCTTCTCTTTTAATTAAAACTCAGAATATTTGAAGCAATCCCAATAAGCATGTCCTACTTACCCACAACCCCTCACCCTCATGACCCACATAAGAATTTTCAGAATAAATCCATTTTAATAATCATTTTAGTGCTTAACAGTCAGGTTTCCAAATAACTTTACATTTTTTAATTTCTTGAAAAAAGAAACTGTGAAAAATTCTGTGTTTAGTCACCTTTCCTCTTAACCAATACATGATTGAAGAATTTTTTCTTTTTTCACCACCATTTGAATTTATCTAGACAGATTTATATAATTAAATAATATCCAACTTTTTCAAGGTCTCATATTCGAATTTTGAGAATTTAGGCCACATGCAACGTCAATTTGAATTAGTCGAACCAAAGAGTTAATTTTTATTTTATTTTAAAACTTTCCCTATAAACCAATGCATGATTGAAAGTTATATTTTACGAGTCTGAGAGCCCGTTTGGACATAAGAATTTTTTTATTTTTTTTCAATTTTTTTTTACTTTTTCTGAAATTACTGTTTGGCCATAAAATTTTATATTTTTACTTAAAGATGAATTTTGGAATTTTTCTAAAATTTGAAAAACTCCAAAAAGTTTTTTTCCAAATTTTTTACTCAGATCATTCACAAAACTTCAAAAACAACCCCAAATTATATTCATGTCCAAACACAACTCTAATTTTCAAATACCATTTTCACCTGAAAAATAATTTCACTTTTTTTCCGTAATTTAACAATTCTTATGTCCAAACGCCCACTGAATCGTGGAAGCAACTACTAATATTTGTATTAGGGCAAACTGTCTACGTCATTATCCTTTAGGGTGCAATCCTTTCCCGAACCCTGAATGAATACAGAATGCATTATTCATCGGACGGGCCCTGTCACCACCTTTTGAATTTATCTAGACATGTTAATTACACTCCCTCCGGTCCAAAATGAGTGATTTTTTGCCTGTTTTCACGCATATTAAGAAATCTACCTTTTAACATTAATTAGTAATGAAATTAACCATATTAACCTTTACTATCTCACTTAAATACTACTAACACATATTCCAATACTATTTACTCCAAGGGCAATGTAGGAAAAAAAATTCATTCTTGAATTCCGAAAAAATCACTTATTTTGGACCACAAAAAAAAGCCAGAAAATTACTTATTTTGGACCGGAGGGAGTAATAACATACTACTGTTACTTTTTTTTTGTTACTAAAAATTATATATTTGTTCTTTGCTTTACTGAACAAAAGTGGCTAAGCATGTTTTGGCTCTCACTTTTTTTACCACCAAAAACCTCTGTTTTTTGTTCTTTGAAAGACTCTGACATAAAGCTGTATAGAGTGAGTGAATGAAGTAATAGTTTCTGTAAAATAAAACAGCAAAGCATGAGGAGATGTACCACTTTTCAATAATACAAATGTGTTGAACAAATTTGTTGTTTTTGGTTTGGTTTTGAAATCTTTACCAAAAACCAAAAAAACACTAAGTTCCAAACAACTTCTTGAAAAGCTCTCTTCTTCATCAAAAAAAAGGAATTGGTTTTTCTTTGTTTTTAGCTGTTTCTTGGACTTTAAAAAACCAATGGAAACAAGAACTATAAATGGTGTTTTTGTTTTTTTGATATTATTCAGTTTCTTGATTTATTCCAATGCTATGCTTACTCCAGCTGGTGTTAATTATGAAGGTTAGTTCTTGTAATTTCTCATAAAGTTAGAAACTTTGAGACCTTTTTTTATTGATCAAATTTAGGAAAATACCAAGAATTTCATTTTTTATCTTCTTTTTTTAAAATGTTGATTATTGGCAGTGCAAGCTTTAATGGAGATCAAGAATTCATTACATGATCCACATAATGTTTTGAATTGGGATGAAAGTTCTGTTGATCCATGTAGTTGGAATATGATCACTTGTTCAAGTGATAAATTTGTCACTGGCTTGTAAGTAGACATGTTTTTTTTGAAACAAATGAAAATCTTTCTAAAAATAGCAAAAGTATGTGCTAAAAATAGTTAGGAATTTTTTTTTTTTTGAACTATGCAGGGCAAGTCCAAGCCAAAGTTTGTCTGGAAAAATATCACCATTTATTCACAACTTGACTCACTTGGAGTTATTGTAAGTACTTTAATTTTAATTTTAAAAAGCTGAAATTTTTAAATGATTGATTCAAGAATATAGTAAATAGTAAGTACTAATAATAATATTATTGTGTTTTTCTTGTTTTTTTACAGGCTTCTGCAAAGTAATAATATATCAGGATTAATTCCAACTGAACTTGGAATGCTTCAGAAACTTAAAACAATTGATCTTTCTGATAATCAGCTCACTGGCCAAATTCCTCCCTCTTTATCTCAATTGAAAAGCCTCCAATACTTGTAAGAAAAAATTCTATCTTTTAAAGATTTTGAAATAGAAATGAGTTCTTGCCTTGAGCCCGAGTTTCTATCGGAAATAGAGATTGAGTGTACATTACCTTCCGCATACTTCGCTCGTGCTCCATTTTTAATGTTCTTGAGTCGAGGGTCTTTCGGAAATAGCCTCTCTATCTTCGTAAGTAGGGGACGAAAGGGGTAAGGTCTGCGTACAAGCAGAGGCGGATTTAGGGGGGAAGGGGTTCACCCGAACCCCCTTCGCCGAAAAAATACACTGTATATATAGGACAAAATATGTTTTTGTTACTTCTATATATTAAGTTTTGAATCCCCTTGACACAGCCCAAAAGTGTAGCTTAATGGCCAAGGGGGTTCAAAGATCATCAGTTCAATTCTCACTAGTTACGATCTTTTTTAACTTTCTTTTGAACTCCCTTCGCGGAGATCCTGCCTCCGCCATTGCGTACAAGCTACCCTCCCCTCACTTGTGGATTCCATTGGATTGTTATTGTTGTTGTATACTTCACTAGTGGAATTTCACTGGATATGTTATTGTTATGTTAATTAGTTCTTGAACTAAAAGCTAATGATTATGTTTTTTGAATTGTTTTAGGAGACTAAATAACAATAGTCTTAGTGGAGCTGTTCCTTTGGAGTTGTCTAATATGACTCAGCTGACTCTACTGTAATTTCCTTATCCTCTTTTATTTCAGCTTATTTTTTCATATTTGTTTGCTGTTTTCTTGAGTATATTTTGATGGGGTTGTTATTGGTTTTGTAGAGACTTGTCTTTTAACAATCTTAGTGGTCCTGTGCCAAGGCTTCTGGCTAAAACATTCAAGTAAGTTTCTTGAACAATTCTTTAAATTTCAGTTTCAATTTTCCCTTTGCTTAAGATGGGAGAAAGGGAACGGGAGCCTTGACGTAACTGGTAAAGTTGCTGCCATGTGATCTGGAGGTCACGTGTTCAAGCCGTGGAAACAGCCTCTTGTAGAAATGCAGGGTAAAACTGCGTACAATAGACCCTTGTGGTCCGGCTCTTCCCCAGACCCCGCACATAGCGGGAGCTTAGTGCACCAGGCTGCCCTTTTTTTTAGATGAGAGAAAGGAATGAGAATATTTTACTTTTTTGTTCTGTCATTGATACAGCATTATGGGAAATCCTATTATATGTGCAACTGGGAAAGAACCAGAATGCAATGGAACAACTTCCTTGCCACTGCCCTTAATCACTTTGAACAACTCACAAAGTAAGAATTTTGATCCATCATTATATCCACTTTTTTCTACTTCTGGTTTTCAACATTGTTATTACTATAATATTTTACTAGCCATTGAGATTTATGAATTAGGGTCGATCGGAAACAGCCTCTCTACCCCATCGGGGTAGAGTTAAAATCTGCGTACACACTATCCATCAGACCCCACTTGTGGGACTATACTGGATCGTTGTCCTTGTTGTTGTTGTTGAGATTTATGAATTAGGTTTCTTTTTGTGGTAATCTCAGCTGATGAAAGCATGTAAAGTTGTATAGTCCTATTCTTGACTGATAAATATGTTGTTATATCTCAGATGCTCAGCCTATTGGAAGATCTAAAACTCATAAAGTTGCCTTAGCATTTGGGACAAGTCTTGGATGTATCTGCCTACTAATTATTGGGTTTGGTTTCTTTCTGTGGTGGAGACAAAAGCACAACAAGCAAATTTTCTTTGATAGTAATGGTAAGTAATAGCTGAAATTTGTTGCTCAATCCTCAAAAAATATCGTCTCACCTATGTCGGATCCTCCAAAAATGCAAGCCGTCACATCATCCGTCAATGACATTGAGTAGTAACTAGTAAACCATTAATACTTTAATTAATTAAAAATAAAATACTAATTCATAGTTATGCAATAATAAAAAGGGCGACCTTATGTACTAAGCTCCCGCTATGCGTGGGGTCCGGGGAAGGGCCGAACGACAAGGGTCTATTTACGCACCCTTACCCTACATTTCTGCAAGACGTTGTTTCTGCAATAATCATTTCAACAATAAAATGTTGCCAAATTGTACCCCTGAATCTTAAAATTTATGTGATGAAGAATCCGACCTCTAGACATGTCGGACACTCGCACCTGAATTTGAGCAACATAGGCTAAAACAAGTAAAAGGTACTAATAATGTGTTGCTTTAACCAAGAGGATCAATTTTGCTGATTAAATTGTTGATAATTTCAGAACAACATCATGAACAAGTGTGCCTGGGAAACTTGAGGAGGTTTCAATTTAGGGAACTTCAAGCTGCTACACACAACTTCAGCAACAAGAACATACTGGGAAAAGGCGGTTTCGGGAATGTATACAAAGGCTGTCTTCATGATGGAACAATTGTTGCGGTGAAAAGGCTCAAAGATGGAAATGCAATTGGAGGAGACAGGCAATTTCAAACTGAAGTCGAGTTGATCAGCTTGGCAGTGCATCGAAATCTCCTCCGTCTGTATGGATTTTGCATGACACCAACTGAAAGGCTTCTTGTTTACCCTTACATGTCTAATGGAAGTGTTGCTTCGCGCCTTAAAGGTAAAAACGCCCTCGAAAATATAAAGGTTATGAAATCGAGTCACATACACCGATAGTGCAAAGATTTTTTATGCTATAAATGTAGTTTAACCTGTGTATTAAGTTACTTAACATTTTTACAAGGCGACCTATTCTCTGTGGGGGTCGATCCCTCGCCTTATTTTGTAGTAGGGCGACTGGATGGGAGGGGGGCGCAAGTCTCATTCTACTTGGGATTCTTTATTTTGAGATCGAGTGGGGTCCGTAATAGCATGATGTCTTCGTCTGAAGCTTCCGGCCCATCAAAAGTATAGTGGATTCATGTTAAGAGACTATAGTTAAACCCGTCAAGATAAATTCTATATCCACCTCTTCAAAATAATGCACCTATCCTCTTAAAATCCTGGATATGCCTACGGCGGAACCGGTCCCGGACCCGAGGGAAGGAGTAGGCCCGCGACCTATACCTCTCTCCGAAGCGGAGCAGCCTGTGATTCCCGAACTGCAGCCTCCCCTTCTGGAGGACTAGGCGCGTCATCATAAAAATTTACCTTACAAATGACCTGATTGTGAAAAATTTACACCCTAAGCGTATAAAACTTAAATTCATGGATAATTGATGAAGCCATTGGTTTCTATATTCTTGTCCTTAAAGAATGTTGTTTTAACTGTTGTTTCTTGCAGCCAAGCCACCATTAGACTGGAGTACAAGAAAAAGAATTGCATTGGGAGCGGCGAGGGGTTTGCTATATCTACATGAGCAGTGTGATCCCAAGATTATTCACAGGGATGTGAAGGCTGCAAACATATTGCTCGACGATTACTGTGAGGCTGTTGTGGGAGATTTTGGATTGGCAAAGCTGTTGGATCATCGCGATTCACATGTCACAACTGCAGTTAGGGGAACTGTAGGACATATAGCTCCTGAGTATCTCTCTACAGGACAGTCCTCTGATAAAACAGATGTTTTCGGGTTTGGGATTCTCCTTCTAGAGTTGATATCTGGCCAAAGAGCTCTTGAATTTGGTAAAGCGGCCAATCAGAAAGGCGCTATGCTCGATTGGGTAAGTATAACACATTCCAAGATGTGATGAAACCTTCTGCTTAAATTTATGTGTCTTACTTTTATTTTTAGTCTGTTGCCAAAAGAATGCCTCCGACCTTTCTAAACTTAGTAAGTTTTAAATCTCAACATTAGCATTTTACCTTTAACGAAACTCCCTTATAGGAATAGCATGACATATTTCAGACCACAAGATTCAAAGCGTATTTTTGATATGCTATACTAACCTTCCCTTTAAGATCACAAGATTCAAAAATTTTATTTACATTCTTAAACTTTGTGCCCGATCAGGCTAAGACACATAAAATAAAACAGAAGGAGTATCTTGATTCTTGTTAGGTTGACAATTCAATGTGCATATCAAAGGGTAGCGAGGTGCAATAAGCTCCCACTATGCACGGGGTCCAGGGAAGGGCCGGACAATTCAATGTGCATAATATCAATTTGCATATTGTTACAGGTAAAGAAGATTCAACAAGAGAAAAAGCTTGACTTGCTGGTGAACAAGGACCTAAAGGACAACTATGATCGGATCGAGGTCGAGGAAATGGTACAAGTAGCTTTAATATGCACTCAATATCACCCAAGTCAAAGACCAAAAATGTCAGAAGTTGTAAGAATGCTAGAAGGAGATGGACTTGCTGAGAAATGGGAAGCTTCTCAAAAGGCAGAATCAACCAGATGTAGAGCTAATGAGTTCTCCTCTTCAGAAAGATATTCTGATCTTACTGATGATTCTTCATTGCTTGTTCAAGCAATGGAACTATCAGGGCCAAGGTGATATAGAGACAAGGACAATCAATTACCTGATATTGAGCTTGTGTATTTTTCTTTTTTGATAACCGAGAAATCCTCGAGGGCCAATAGTGCATGGTTCAAAACTCGGTATATAATGGCCCGACCCTCTACTCTCCACTTAAATACCAGGATTTTGTCTATGGTAGGGTTCGATCGAGCTTGTGAATATGATCATATGGAAGCTGCAAAAAGGAATAGGATATTTTGTGATTGTATAGATACAGATTTAAGAGCAACTGACCTTAGGCTGAGTTTCTTTTCTATCTTTTTTCTTTTTTTTCCTTTTTTTTTTCTCTTAATGTTTTGAGTGAGAATTTTCTGGTATGTGGAGCTTGTAAGAATAATATTATTGAAATTCAATTTCAGCTTATAAATATTGCACCAAATTCTCATCGAAAAATGTTGCTCAAGAGGATTATCTTTCCCATTTAAAAGGTGAAGGTGGTATTATTTCCCAACCATTAAAGGTTAAAGGTTAAGCGGTTTAAGTGGCAACTTACTTTTCTTTCTGAAATAGACTAATAATGAAATATTGTCATATATAATGGGTTGCTCTGATGGTAAGCACCCTCCACGAGGGTCTATTTGTTGTTGTTGTCATATATAATGGAACATAGGGAGTAATATACAAGTAGTAAAACTTTTAAAAATTTATCTAACCGTTCTAATTTGAAACCGAGAAATCACAATCTAGATGACTACTGCATCAACATTCGTTTTACACATTTAACTTCCAATGATTTAGCCAAAGATCATGGTCTGATTAACTACTAATCTACAATATACACAACTTCTGCTTTAGATGACTCCCACTGAAATTTTGTTATCTCCGCTTTGAGAGATTCTTTATCCTCTAATTCATCGGGCTCGATTACCATTCTCGCCAGCATTGGAGACTTTGCTAATAAAACCTTGATAAGCTGCATTTCAGCGTCTGCTCCTGCTAAACTCTTAATCTTAACTGTCCTCAGGTGATTAAATGTCATATCCGAGAAGCTTGCAGGAAGCTCATCAACAGCATCCCGGGCACGGGTTCATAATACTCCCCATCCACATCAACACACCCCTAAGAAAAATCAAGAAAAACTCATCAGCCTGAATTTAAAATTGAAGATCAAATGAGCATGCAAAATAAGGAAGTCATTACATAAAAGAGAAAGAGAAAGAAAAATAAACATCATTTACAACCTCAATTTCAATTTCTTCTAAATATGGGGAGCTTCTTATCAAGCAAAGAGCAAACGAAAACTGAAAAAATCCTCCCAGAGTAATCCAAGATAGGTAAAGGCGTTTAAGACTGTTAAGAGCAGAGGGAAGCCTTGTTGGTATAACTTCAGCTGATCCAGCATCGTCGACCTATGAAGAAAATGTCAGAAATCAGGATGACTCAAAGACCAGAAGACGGTACATCTATGAGTTAAGTCATGAAGCAACATTTACCTGGCAATTGTAGATATTCCAGCTGAGATTCTCGAGAGCAGGAATAGACTCAAATTTCCGTGGGGTTTGATGTATCTACGTGTTTCAGCACCAAATTCTCAAGCAACGGGCACTTGGAGGTTAAACTTCCAAGAAATTCAGAAGAAATTGTGACTCCACCTAGTTCTAGGTTAATTAACCTATCAAAACCCTTAAAGAGTGGTGGAGAACGTATGAAACAATTTCGGAGATACAGATGCCTCAATTGCGAACATGCAAACAATGAAGAAGGCAATTTGTATAGATTACCCCTGAATGGAAGTTGAAGAACAAGATGCTGAATACCATTCCTAGAAAGGAAACATATCAAGTTGTCAATCTTAGGACAGTTGATACGATCAGAAATGGAGAGGATAAACTTACAAATTGGTCCTGTATGAAGGGCCAAAAGGTGATAGATAATGTTTGTAAATTTAATTGTAGGAGATATTAAGTCCTTTGTTGTTTCCCAAAGTGTTTTATCAAGCGTTAACTGTGGGAGTCTGTACCAGTTATATCTCCATTTCCTTGATAAGATGCTTGTCCTCACAGCATCTTGTAACGGCAAACTCATTAGAATGTCGTCAATTACACTATCGGGAAGGTCGCTAAACACCTTGAGAGGAGATAAATGTTGCCTTTTTCCGTAAGGAGGCATCATAATAATTGATTGCAACAAGAATCTGCAGAAACTAAACAAGTATACAATAGGTAAGGAATCTCAAAAACTATCAGGATAGAGTACACACACAACTGCTATTCACATTGTTAAATGAGCATATGCCACAACTGTAAGAATAAAAGTAAAGGCGCATTATATTTAAATCACTCATCACTCTCCTCTTAATATCCATAACTTGCATTCTTTACAGTATAAAGGTTTCATGCATCCAGAATATTATTAAGATCGATTATTCAAAAGGGAAAACAAAACGAACATAAACAGGGATCACATCGTCTTTTGCAGTTAATAAGTAATACGATTATCAACTGAAATCAATAGCTATAAGACAAGGAGAAAAACATTATCCAACTCGGATAGATTTGACATCAAACTATACTAGCTTTACTACCTTTTAAAAAATTTTGTACTAGTATCTTCACTCCAAAATTGTATGGTCTAATTCATCTAAGTAATTTATCACCAAAATGCACAAAATCTTGAAGTGACTTGGTACGTGTAAAGACTCTAACTACAACAGAAGCTGAATAATCCTGTCATACATCAACATCAAAACAACTTATGTTAAAGAGGCGACAGTGTTATCAAAGGCACACTTAAAGCATGCTTAAGCCCTGAACCAAGGCACGTAACATGTTGAGCGATTCACCTCACTTAGCGGGCGCTTAAGTGTCGTCATCAAGGTTCTAAGACATACTTTTCCTTGCCAATGAGCCAAGAGGCGACAACGAAACAATTGATATTTCACTTTATCGTATTCTTATTCAATTTTTTTGTCCTTATATTTGTTATTCATGCTTGTAATTATTACTCTTGGACTACACATACATGTTTTATTCTCTCCATTGAAGCCCATGTTTTATTTGCGCTTTGCACTTAAAACCCCAATAGACGTTAGAGCTTTTTTCCGCTTTTTGCCTTTGATAGCACTGAGGCGACCGATTTCTATGATCCCCTACTTGCCAGCTTGATTTGATTTACTAATCACCCTAGCAAATGGCAGAATTCCAATCGTAAATCTAGTTTTTTGCTGACAAAAGAGTCTTTACCTATATGGAAAAGTAATTCCTATTGTAGCATTATATATCAATCGGTATCACTTGATACTTCCTTCAAGACCTAAATGTTGTTTCAGTTATCACAACTTAAAAACTGTTACCAAACAGTAGCCTCCATTGGATTTCTTTAAGTAGTTGCCAACCTATTGTCGCAATTTGGCTGGCTCGTATATTGTCTACTTCGGCAAAATTTCTAAATATATATAAGTGTATATATGTTAGAAAACAGTCATATATTTTACTTGAAACCATAAACTCAAAAGTTTAATGGGGGCACTAGTTAAAGAGTTCGCTCATGTGCTCCCGACACCTTCAAATACTGGGTCTATCTCTGAGTGTCATCCGACACCACTTCGTCAGAAAACTTTTACCAAGTATATGAAGTATTTTTCAATAAAAGAATGTGTATATATAGAGTAAACCACACTGCTAAGAAAATAATGCAAAGTAAACATCTACCAATACGCTGCATCCATGATAACGTTAACCCCCATCAAGTTTTAAGCAAAACCCAATTCAATTTCAGCAAATTTAACTATACCCAGAAAATAAAAATACAATCTTGATTTCAAAATTTTATAGAACCCCAGGCCAAAACCATATAGAAAAAGCACACGAGTTATGTGGTAACAAAGAAGAAAACAGTAATAAGTTAAAAGAGGAGAAATAAAGAGAGGAAGACATGAATCTGATGAAGATGAATTGTGAACTACTCACTTCTCAAATTGGAAGAATCTGAAAAGAGAACAATACAGAAAGAATTATAAGAAAATACAGATGACTTGGTACCATAATTAAAAAATGACCTATGTTTTTAAGTTTTACAGTCATTACTTCTAAAAGCTATAGAGTTAAATCTGTGTTCTCACAACCATTGCTTTCACTCTCTCTTATTCGCACATCTTCTACACATGCTTCTAAAAGCTATAGAGTTAAATCTGTGTTCTCACAACCATTGTTTTCACTCTCTCTTATTCGCACATCTTCTACACATGCTTCAAGGGGCCGTATATTTTCTGTTTCTCTTCTTGTGTCACCTGGTTGCAATGTAAGAAAATTAAAGAGTAAAAGTCCACAATTGAATACCATTTAAAGCTTTGCTTTTGAAAATGAGTTTTTTTGAGTTTGTTAGTTGATTGGATTGGGTGTTGTTCTAATTGATTTAAATTTGAAGTGATTTGGAGTAGATTTGAGTTAAATTTAAGAAAAGACATAAGAAAGAAGACGAAGTCAGTTTTTTGTATAATTATGTATAATCTTGTATAATAGTGTATACGAGTGTAGAAAGACACCTTATACACTATTATACATTTTTATACACATTTATACAAGCGTGTGTAGACGAACTTCTTCCATGATTTTCAGTTGCAATTCTTGTTCAAAACCAGTCCAAATCACCATTAAATGATTTCAAATTTTATATACAACTTCCTTGTACTATTTCTAACAAGTCTAAATAACACCCACTCCAAATTTCTCACAAAATTAAATTCGGAATTTAAACCCACATATTTAAGCTTGTTAAAAATCTAATTTTCACCACCAAAATGGATTTGGTTGTTTGAACTAATATTTGAGTCACAGTTACTGATTCGA
Organism: Nicotiana undulata; assembly: GCA_005239495.1. Classification (NCBI taxonomy): domain Eukaryota; kingdom Viridiplantae; phylum Streptophyta; class Magnoliopsida; order Solanales; family Solanaceae; genus Nicotiana; species Nicotiana undulata. Next base: position 10,106 of record ML272145.1, on the reverse strand, counting down.
ATATTAACTTAAATGCTTGATGAATCCTTTTTAAAAATTAAATAGTAATTTTGAGAATCTATTAGAATTGGATGTTGAATTTTAGCCTACTCACTTCGAATATTCCTGCTCATTCTGGTATAGATTCACAACGGTGCTATCTCGAGGTAGATCATGCTCAATCCTCAATTTGACCCCCGAAGTATGCACTTTTTAGCTAGACTCGACCCTGACTTCCATTCATTCGCACTCGAGCCCGGGGTAACAATTTGGGCTTCGAAATCGGACTCCCTGATTTCGACTGTATATAGACAGTCCCCGCATTTCTTAGAATGAAATGGAAAGAAACGATTTGAATTTTTGAATTTCCGAAGTCCCTGGTAATGACGTCACTCCCATGACGTAAGTGCTGAAGCGACTTAAACGTCCCATCTAGGGGTGGGCATCGGTCGGTGCGGTTCGGTTATGAATATTATCGGTTTAGCATATTGGTTATCGATTTACAAATATGATAAACCGATAACCAAACCGATAAGATATTAGTTATCGGTTAATCGGTTATTGATCATTATCGGTTCGGTTATCGATTTACCCGATAAGATAACTCAATCTAGAGTTAAGCAAAAAAGAGAAGAATTCACATATTATATACTATCCAATTCTGCGTTCTAGCCACAACTAATATTTGAAGCATGTTTCATTTGACAAATTCATGACCTGTGCAATCTCAAAAATTAATACTAGAACTCCACCAGCATTCCATCTCTAATTCACTAGAAATATTAGTAAACAACAACATAAATTACAATTGTTTGGTTTCCTGCCAAATTATAATAAAGAGATCAATGTCATTTTCTAGAGTCCAATTGTAGCTAGAGCAACAAGAGTACTAGTAATTCAAACACAACTGAATTAATGTTAATTCTTCAACAACAGTTGTCCAAATACATTAATAACAATACAAAGTAGTAGCAAATTCACCTTACAATTAACAAGTACAAACATAGTACTAAAACATGGGCACAAAATAAAGAATCGAAAACAATAAAAAATCCTATATTTTTATTATGGAACTTAAAACTCAAAAGAAAGGAACAAAATTTGTTCTTAACAAAGAAGTAATTTTGGAATACAAACTTACGCTAAGATTCTAAGAATGTGGTTGTACTTTTAATTTTGAAGAAGAATTGTTCAAGAATTGAACCATAGTCTGAAGAGTGAACTATGAAACTTCAATCTTGAATGCGACTAGGAAAATTGGGAGAAAAGAGAGAATAATGAAGCCCTAAATGTATTTATATACTTAAGGGTAAAATCCTAATTTTATTAAATCATATTGGGTTACCGGTTAACCCGTTAAGAAACTGGGCAAACCATGGCCCGAACCAATAACCTAATAGTGAAAAAATACAAAACTGTTACCAAACCGTTAACCTAATAACCCGATATCGATACCCCAATAAGTTTTTTTCGGTTCGGGCTATCGGTTATACTCGATATATGCCCATCCCTAGTCCCATCGGCTCGCTTCCCCCAAATCATTAAATGCATGTCAGAGCCGGTCGACCATTAGTCGCCGACCTTCTTTATATATATTCGTTCACCCCTCTCATTAAGAACTTTCGCCTTTGTTTACAACTCCCCCTTTTTCTCTTATTTCTCTTTAGCCACCAGTTCCTCCGCCTTATCAACCCTAAAACCACCACGACTTACTTCCTTCTTCCTTCTTTATCTAAAATCAATGGCAAAAACTTCCAAATATGTTCCTAAAAAAGAAGGAACCTCCTCTTCTTCCTCTCGTTCGGTCGGCGGCAAACCACCGGTGCTCCATGAGATTGTACCGGGAGGTTGTTCTTCGAAAAATAATTTCATGGTCGAGAATCCTCCCGATGTCCCTGGCCGTCGTGAGCATACTTCGAGGTACATACGTTTGATTGCGAGAAATCACCTCGAAGCTGTGAGAAAAGAGTGTGGCTGGGAAGAGAAGGTCGTGGTACAAATACCTTTTCGTGAAGAAGACATCACAACTTACGTAAAGGGGTTCTTAAGTGTGTACATTTACCCCTTTACGTTGGGTCGTCTCGACCCAATCGTGCTCGAGTTTTGTAGAAGATACGAAGTCACCCTGGGCCAAATTCCTCCGTCCTTTTGGCGGATAGTAATAATGATGAGGTTCTTTGTCGACAAGGTCGGGCTCGAGTTTACCCTTATCCATCTCATCCGCCTATACTGACCTCAGTTCTTTTGAGGTCTGATCAAACTTCAACGCTGATCGACCAAATCCTTCTTTGCCAGCAATGAAGAAGATAAGGATCGAGGCTGGATGAGCCGGTTCATCCCGATGAGGACCATCGACGTCATTCCTGAGGAGCACATGTCGTTCCCCAAGAAATGCAACTTTGAACGTGAGTGGAATCCCTTTTCTTAGTTTTTTCCATAGTTTTGCTAAGCTTCGGGTAATATTCTTTTCTTTTTTCCGCAACGGTCTCGTGGATGCCCAATGTGATCCTCGACTTCGAGGACTAGGTTCGTAAGCTAGTCGCTTCCTCGTCGTATGACAAATGCAAGTGGCGGGACTTGTCTAAGGGCATGTGGGAAGCAAAACATCATGGTTCGTGTTTCGATATTTCCTTACTTACTAGGAATGCTCCTTTTCTATGACTTAACTTTTCTGTTGCAGGTATTGGAGAGTTCTCTGAGATGAGGCCGCCCCCTTTCGGGGTGAATATTGAACCTCCGATTTCAAATCCCAAAAAGGATAACAAAAGGAAAAGGTCATAGAAGAGTGAGGACACCCAGAACAAAGCAGAGCCTGCTCGGAGGCGTAAGAAGAGCGTCATTATTAATGTGGACATATACTCAGTCCACCAGCTTATGGATGATGAAGACGAGGAGATGGAGGGTTCGTCTTTGGTGTCTCAAACAAAAACATCCACCAAGTTTTCCAAGCCTATTGAAATCGAATCCCCTAACCACGAAGAAGGGACTTCGAAAAAGAAGGACGAGGGCCCTGCGTCGCCTGATGTTATGGTCGTTTCCCGAACTTCTAGTAGCACCCCAAAAGGATCAAGTTTCGAAGCTCCCGTGCCCGAACAAAGCGCCTCGGGGGATATCCCCGAGGCCGTGACAGCAGGTCATTCCCCGTCGCTCCCGTCCTATTCCGAGGACACTATTAGGGATGCTCGGGATCTGAAGATGCCCGAGTTAGGCGGAGTCCCAAGTGAAGACGAACCTTTCCAGGGTTCCTTTGCCGGGGTCGAGGAAGCCGATCTTCCTGACTCAACCTCGACTTTTGAAGAGGCCCAACGTCTTTTCTCCAGCATAAGTTCTAGTAACGTTGCAATTTCTCTAATGTTATAATTTTCCTCTTTTTCTTAACTGATCATTCCTTTCTTCTCTGTAGTCGTTCAACAAATTTAAGGCCGATCTAAGTCAGTGTGAGGCCGAGTTGCACAAGTCGTTGGACGAAGAGAAAACCCTAAGGCTCCTTTGTGATAAAAAGGAGGAAGAGCTGAAAAACCTTCAGTCAGAGTTGGCCAAGGCTCGTGAATACGAGGATGAGCTGGAGAAAAAGGTAACCATTATTTTCAAAAAATACGGGCTTCCTCTCCTATCCTCGGAGACTAACACTTCGATGTCTCAGCTGCAGCAGAAGGTGGAGATGCTGGAGCGGTTCCGAGGTGAGCTCAGTCAAGTCAACGCCGAGTGCAATAAGTGGAAAGAGAAGATGGACATCCTGGCTGCGGCGAAAGAAGACGCACTTGCGAGAGCATCTACCATCGATATCCAACTTCGGAATTCCCAAGAGAGCGCTTCGGTCCAGGCTGGCATAATTGTTGAGCTCGAGGCCGATCTTGCAAAGGCCGAGGTCGAAGTTGCGGAAGCCCGAGCCAAAGACAAGAAGATACAAATCAAGGCTGACAGAACGGTCGCCATATATTTAAAGGATGTCGCAGATGCTCAGATGGAGTTGAGAGAAGTTGTTGACCAGGAGAAACGGAGTAATGACAATGCTAGGTGTCGATCTCGGAGGGATACTCTCTAAGAGATCCATGTCAGGGGCTTCGATCTCTCCGAAGAGATAAAACATGCTAAGGCAGATGAAGATGATGCCAAATTTGTTCTCACCTTCGACGATGATGATGACGTCGAACATGGCCAAGGTGGATCCGGAGGTGAAGAGGAGATCTAAGAAGAGGCTACTCCCGGGGAAGAGGCTGGCCCTCGAGACAAACCCGAGGGAAGAAACTGGTCTGGGGGGGTGGGGGATTCCCCCTGGTGTAGATAGGAACTTTTTTCTATCATTTTGTACTCTTTTTTTGTTGTTGTTGAACTCCTTCGTAACACCCCTTGTATAAATAAAAAGGAAGAGTTTCTTGATTGTTTTCTTGGTCTTCAATTTTCTGCAAATTTTGCTTCATTTTTTGATGCTATAACTTTCAATAATTGAGTGAGCATCGACTCAAGTTCGGGGTAAGATAAACCCTTAGGTTTATTGATAGAATACCTCTTAAGGTTTTATCCTCGAGCTAAGCTGTAAGTCGGTTTGACGTGAGCTCGAGAGTAAGGTCTTGAAGTCCATATGCTTCGGCCTTTATGTTATTTAATATTGGCCCTTAGGCTCTTTTAGGTCGGCCCTTAGTCTCTTTTAGGTTGGGCCATTTCGGCCTCTAAAGCAGCTATAATGTTTCCCTCTTTTCGGCTAAAAGACTTAGTGAAAATTTTGGTATGCCTTAGCATGTGATTTTTGTACCCGTTGGATTTTTCGAAGGATCAATCGATTGGAACCTCGTTTGTTATTTGTTGTGTGATGATAATTGACTACCTCTTAAGGTATTTTTTGAAAGCTAATGTTATCGAAGCCTCTAAATTGTTTGAGGGCTGGTTTTATAGAAGCCCTTTATTGTTTGATTTTGCCAAGGGTATCCTGATTTAACCGATTTTTCAAAGTGTTTGAAGGCCTTTAATTTTATGGAGGAAGTCGGACGTCTCCGAGGTGCAGTATTCCGGTCGTAGCCTTTTCATATGACCGTAATCTTTAACATGGACGTAGCCTTTAGTGTGGCCATAACCTTCGGGTATGTCTCGTGGACCTGTTTCCCGATAACTTTTTGAACTTGTTCGAAAGGTTTAGACTCCGAGTATGATGGCCTTGGCCTTTATATCGAGGGGATGCCTCTTTGAGGTCTTATGAGCTTGTGTTTTCGATGATTCAGATATGTTGACTGTCAATGACATTCCCCGAGTATTCGGGGTGCGTTTGCATTCTGGCTCTTGAGTCATTTCTCGTAGAACTATAAGTGTGGAGCTCTTATAATAGTAGACTTCTTTGAGACCCAAAGTGTTTTGATATAGAAAGAATGCTTCTTTGAATAATTGATACATGCGTACATGTTTTGCTGTCGGGGGCTCGACTATTCTATATGAACACGGTTCATTTGACCGTTTGGCCCATTACAAAAGTTCTTCCTCTTAGGCGCGAAGTATTTTCTTTGAAAATGTAACCTCCGAGGGTGATGCCCCCCAGTATTCGAGGTTACTTGAAAAGAAGCCTTGAATACTTGCTGAATTCTCCTTAGGTAGCATATAAATGTTGCCTCGTTAAAAACCTTACCGGAAAAACCCATTTGGGATAAAACCCGATCTAAGGGAAAAAGAGTGCAACGCATGCTTTAAAACCTAAGGTCTTCGAGTTGAAGGATGCCTCGATGCCTTTGATCGAACATTTGCAATGAGTTAGTCTTAAGTATAAACGGAAAAAGGGAGAAAGTCATACCTTAGCAATAATATCGTTTGAGTAGTGATATCTTCCAATTATTTGGTAGTTGCTCGCCTTCCATTGTGCTAAGTTTGTAAGATCCCTTTCCCACAACTCCGATGACTCGGTACGGTCCTTCCCAATTGGGGCCTAGCTTCCCTTCATTTGGGTCTCGAGTATTAAGAGTGACTTTCCTTAGAACTAAGTCCCCGACTTTGAAATGACGAAGGTTCGCCCTTCTGTTATAATGCCTCTTAATCCTTTGCTTTTTAGCGGCCATTCGAACTAGCGTGGGTTCACGTTTTTCATATAGCAGTTCGAGACTAGTGTTCATAGCCACGTGGTTCGAATCCTCGGTAGTATGATGAAACCTGACGCTAGGTTCCCCGACCTCGACCAGAATTAATGCTTCGAACCCATACACCAAACGAAACGGGGTTTCCCCCGTGCTTGATTTTGACGTTGTTTGATATACCACTAGCACCTCGGGCAATACCTCTCTCTATTTCCCTTTAGCATCATTCAATCTATTCTTTAGGTTTTGAATGATAGTTTTGTTTGTGGAGTCGGCCTGGCCATTTGCGCTTGGGTGATAGGGTGTTGATAGAATCATTTTTATTTATGATCTTCGAAGAACTTTGTCACTTTGAGGCCGATAAACTGCTGCCCGTTGTCACATATTATTTCGGCGGGTATCCCGAACCGACACACGATGTGGTCCCATATAAAGTCAATGACTTCTTTTTCTCTTGTTTTTTCGAAGGCCTGCGCTTCTACCCATTTTGAAAAGTAGTCAGTCATAAATAAAATGAATTTAGCTTTACCTGATGCCGTTGGTAGGGGGACGACGATGTCCATCCCCCATTTCATGAATGGCCACAGGGATAGGACCAAATGGAGTTGTTCACCGGGTTGATGGATCATCGGTGCGAACCTTTGGCATTTATCACACCTTCGAACGAACTCTTTAGTATCTTTTTCCATGCTATCCTAGTAATATCAAGCTCTAATTACCTTGCGAACCAAAGAGTCGGCGCCAGAGTGGTTCCCACAAGTGCCTTCGTGGATTTCTCGCAATACATAGTCGGTGTCTCCTGGTCCTAAGCATACTGTCAGCGGTCTGTCGAAGGTTCTTCTGTACAATGCCCCATTTTTATCAAGCGAGAATCGAGCATTCGACGTATTTATTCCTCCAATCCCACGTCAAACTTGTCGAATTAATCTCCGCATGACCTTCCTCGACCACGGGCCTCGACAATTCGATAATAGTCCTCGGGATAATATCATCTTCTTCGACGGACGATCCCAAATTCGCAAGTGCATCGGCCTCACTATTTTGTTCTCGAGGCATATGGTCTAGTGTCTATTCTTTGAAGCCGTGCAATGTTACTTGAAGTTTGTCTAAGTACCTTTGCATTATATCTTCTCGAACTTCGAAACTTTCGTCTACTTGGTTTATAACCAAAAGAGAGTCACACTTGGCCTCGATGACCTCTGCTCCCAGGCTTTTGGCTAGTTCGAGACCTGCAATAATGGCCTCATACTCGGCCTCATTGTTAATTAATCTAGAAATTTTGATAGATTGTCTAATGATATTGCCCGTAGGCGGTTTTAAAACAATACCGAGTCCAGACCCTTTCACATTTGAGGCACCATCTTTGAAGAGGGTCCATACCCCCGAGGATGTACCCGACTTTAGTACAAGTTCCTTTTCTACTTCGGGTACGAGGGCAGGTGTAAAATCAGCCACGAAGTCCGCCAGAATTTGAGACTTGATGGCCGTTCGGAGTTGATATTCGATATCGTACCCTCCAAGTTCGATGGATGTGATGACCCAAGGGGTCATTTTATGAATCTAGACTCCATTCTAGGCTTATTAGCCATAAAAAGATTAATTTTAACTACCTCGATTTGTGTGTGCAGTCCGGGCGTGAAACCGGAAAGCTTTTATGTTAAAATATAAGAAACAATAATTTTTAGAATTACAAAATTTGGTTTTAGTTGACTTGAGTCAACATTTTGAGTAAACGGACTCAAATTTGTGTTTCGACAAGCCCGGAATGGCCGCAGTAAAATATGGGACCCGGGCGTATGCCCGAAAATGAATTACGAGGTCCCAAGCCTTAGAAATCAAATTTTGAAAGAAATTGTTTTGCTGAACTATTTATGAAATAATGAAAAGAATTAATGTTTGAAGTCATTGGTATCGGGCCCGTATTTTAGTTCCGGAGACCGGTACAGATTTGTTATGATATTCAGGTCTTGCCTGTGAAATCTGGTGAAATACGGAGTTTGTTTGACATGATTCGGACATCCGGTTGAAAAGTTATGAACTATAAGTGTTCTTGAGGAAAATAATGAGTTTTGAGGTTTAATTCGTTGTTTTACATGTTATTTTCATGATTTGATCGAAGGAGCAAGTCCATATTATGCTTTTAGACTTGCGTGCATGTTTGATTTAGAGCCCCGAGGGCTCGGGTGAGTTTCAAATAGGTTTGGGTTGTGTTGCGCTCGTTCTTTCTTATGCTTCGACGTCGTTTCTTCAAGCATAAATGATATCATATTGAACAAATGAGCTCTGATTTATGTTTTGAATGAAGTATTATATCTGTATCGTAATTACGGACCCGTAGCAAAAAGAATCATCAAATTTGGACATCGTATGAGGATTTTATGGTCATTTTACCAAGGTTGCCCAGATTTTCTGGTTAATTACGAATTTGCCCCTGACGGCATATTAAAAACCTCCACTATTTGCAAATCTTAAAACCTACATATCTCCTTCGTTATAAGGTCAAATTGAGTGATTCAAAAGCCTAAATTCATTAGAATTTCACAAAGAATCCATTGGACACAAGAAAATTGAGTTTAGGTATCGTTTGGCACAAGAAACGAGACAGAATAGCTGGCAGAAAAATAAAAAACAAAACGGGTAGACTTCATCTTCTTCAAATTTTCGAACTCCACAACCGTAGTAACTAATTTCTTCACCAAATATCATCCCCAAGTCATAGTTAATCAATTCTAAACTTTACTCCTTCAATTACCCATTGTTTTTCATCACTTTTAAATAAAAAACTAAGAATTTTCATGGTAAAAATTGAGGGTTTGGGTAGAATTAGGGAATTTTATAAAAATCGAATCTTTACCTCGAATTGAGGTCGGATTTCGAAATTAATTGTATATTTGGGTTCGTGGGTGAATGGGTAAACGTAATTTGGTCCGAACCCCGAGTTTAGACCAAGCGGGCCCGGGGTCGGGTTTTCACTTTTTTTTAGAAAACTTAGGAAAAATTATATTTTTCAATAAAGTTAGTTCCTTTAGCATTAGTTAATGATATTAAGTTAATTTTGATTAGATTCGAGCAATTTAGAGGTGAATTCAAAAGGAAAAGCAATAATTGAGCTGTGAGTGGCCTGCGGAATTGAGGTAAGTGTCTGGCCTAACTTTTGCTTGAGGGAATAGGACTCTCCACTTGTTTGCTACGTGAAGTTCATGGGTGTGGTGTATAGGTGTGCTGACGAGTATCTATGCACCACCCAAATCGTTTGTTAAACATGATCCCCTTTCTCGTTCCCACTTATTTGATCATTGTTTTAACTGTTACATGTTCATTATTGTTTCTATGACTATTTGGCCTTGTTGAATTGTTGTTAGTTATCGTTGTGTTTTGTAAAGAGTATTGGTTGTTTGAACTGGTTCTCTTGTCATATAAACATGGTTGAGAGGTTTAGTATTGTTTTTATGAAATAAATATATATATTTTGATATTCCTGTTGGTTTCATGGTTGAGAGGTTATTGATGAGGTTATAAGAAAAATTCAGTTTATTATTTATAATTGTTGAGGTTCGCGTGTTTATTGGGCTTCATTGAGTTATTTCCAATTGTTGTTGTAAGTGTGTTAAAAATGTTAGATGTTCTCTTGAGTTTATCATAGTATAAAAAGACTGAGCTGGATTGACAGTGTTACAGTGTTTACTTATATTCTGGTTTGTTTTATTGTGAAATGATATTGGTTAAAGCTTACGAGCTATATGATTTTCTGTTTGAAATTGTGGAAATAACAGTATTTTGAAAGGCTTGGCCTGAATTGTGAAAATGTTTATGAATAAATTGATATAGTATGTCTGGTGGGAGCGGGTTGCACGCCACAACAAGGAGTGATAAGGGTGGACAGGTGGGATCGGGTTGCACGCCGCAACAGGAGCAATAAGGGTGATATATTTAGGGAGGAGCAATAAGGGATGACAAGTGGGAGGGGGTTGCACGCCGCAACAAGGAGCGATAAGGGAGGACATTTATAAATTTACTGATTTTCAAAGAAAATAAAGATTTGAAAAGCTAAATGTTTATATTTTACTGTTGTGG
>ML272142.1:0-12058 GCA_005239495.1 Nicotiana undulata | reverse complement strand
AGTCTCGAGATTGTATTGAAATTAAAATAAGCGGCTAAGTCGAAAACTAAATACTAACTAGTATTTATCCACATAAGTATTTACATTTTTTGTGCCCCTAAGTTGTCAGTTGGGGACTTTAAAGTTCCAAACTTACCCTCGATGGAGCTGGGAGTAATCACATCAATGCAAAGAAATAAAAAAAAGAGGAGTGGGGATAACAAAATCTTTATTCTTGAGGAGGAGGATAGTTGACTTCTTCAGGAGGAGGAACGACAGCTGCTTGAAGATCATGGGCTTCATCAGATGGAGAAAATTCAAGACCTCGCTGGGTCATCTCCATGGCCTCTTTAGATTTAGAAATCTCAACATTGAGGTCGAAACCCTCCTGGCCCATTTCCATTAACGTATCATGACGAGCACTCATATACGCCCAACTCACGTCAACGGCTGTCGCCTATTCAAGTTCACTATAATCCTTTGACCATGCCTGAATTTCAAAATTTAAGCTATCCTTCTCAGCTTCGACGGCTTCAAGGGCAACCTTCAAAGGTATAACTGACCCCTCCGGAGTTCGAACTTTGACCTGGGCTTCACGAAGATCCTCTTGAGTCTGGGAAAGATTCCGTTCAAGTTCACTGGAGTAATCCTCCTTCTGCCCCAGCATATGCTTTAGATTCCTGATTTCCTCCGTGGCTTTCATCAACTGTTCAACAAATAAGGATTCAAGAATGTCTTTGTCCTTGTTAACCTGGCTGGAAGAAGCTCTCTCCACTGCTAACTCCGTAGCAGTGATCCTCAACTGCTCCTTTAAGGTATGCCTTTCCTCCACTAAAACATCCATGTCTATCTTTAAGCCATCATATTGTGCCTTCATATTGTCAAAATCAAACTGAAGCTCACGCAGCTCTTTCAACTCATTCTCTGAATTTGAAACTCTCTTCATGAGTTCTAAGCCAATAAGGTGCGTCTACAAAATGTTAAAATGTTATTCGAAGAAAATTGTATGTATGAAAAATTCAAAGGCATACCTTCAAAGAATTGTGCACCACTTCGTTGGCCCAAGTAAGAGTTGAATGGTTGTTAAGTTTGGACCTCTCTTAAGAGCCGATCAAAGGTTTGAGCCACACTTCAGGCTCACCCGTCTTTTTAAAAAGACTCCCTCCGGCTGGAACCTCAATTATAACCCTCCGCATCTCCCTGCTGGAAGACCCTATTTCCACAAGAGAAGGCACGAAAGCAGGAACGGAGGGAGCAACAACAGATACGGACGGACGAGGAGCCGAGGGGGCCATGGGCACATCAACAGATACGGATGGATGAGGATCTGAGGAAATAATAGATACGGACGGAGGAGCGGCAGTAATAGCAAGAGGAGCATGAACAGCAGCAAAATCAGGAAAGATAGTAGCTAAAGGAACATCATAAGGGTCAAGCTCAAACCCCTCATAAAAAAGACGCTCGGCAGGATCTTGAACCGGGGACTGAGATTCATCTCGGGAAGAAAAGGGCCTAATTGCCAACATGGAAGGAAGAGACTTGGGAGCAGATTCATCATCTAAAACTACTCGCCTTCTTCTCGACCGGTGCACCAAAGCACCCTCTCTTCCTTCTTCCTCTTCCTCTCCAGAATGGGGATCACTGACTTTTCTCTTCGAAGAACTGGAAAGAATGCTCTGAGCATGGGACAAATACCTCTTCGGGAGCGACGAACCAGATGGCCCACGGGCAGAAAACCCTATCAAGAAAAAAGGGAAACATTAAATAAGAATAAAAAGAACTCAGGTAAGGCAGGAAGTAAGAAAACTTCGCTTACCATGGGTCTTAACAATCCAATTGTACTTCATGGAAAAGTACTTCCAAGATCTTTCTTCAACAGGAGCGACAGACAACATTCTCTCTACCCAATCACGAATATCGAAGATATTCTCGGCAGTATTCATGATTGCTGAAAAAGAAGAGAAAAACAGATGCGGTATTAAAAACGCAATTCAAATCTAAATGAAGAAAATAGATACGAACCAAAAAGTACTTACATGCACGGTTCCACTTCTCAGGGAAGGGAAGATTGTTTTCACCAACTGAAACAGCAGTGGGAATGGCAACGTACCTGAGGTACCAACCTCTGTCCTTATCGTCACCTGGGGTTACTAAAACTCTTTTACTTCGAGCAGCCAGAGTAAAAACCCCTTGACGAAATAATACATGAGAATATAAATGAATAAGATTGTGGAAGGTGAAGGGAACTGAAACCTTAGAAGCTAAAACTCTCAAGCAAGCAAATACACGCCACACTAAAGGACCAACTTGTCCTAGACAGATATTGAAGAAGCGGCAAAACCGATGATAACAGGGTCGATGGGAGGTTTAAATCCTAGTGTAAAAGGATAAGTGTAAACGAAGGAATAACCCGTCTTGTAAGACGTAATCCTCTGATTATTATTCGGCACAAGAATAGGAACATTAGACTCCCAAGAACATTCCCTGCGGACAAGAGGAATGTGACCTTCAATAATAATTGTCGCATACTTCTCTACACTCTCTAAAGAAGAAGACTGTTCAGCGATAGATGAATTTTCCCTTGTAAAGACTATCTCAGCAGGAATAATTTCGTCAACTTTGGGTTCACGAATATCATCCTTACTCTTAGAAACAGAGTGAGAAGACCTAGCTATAGGGGACAACAAAGAACTAGAGGAAAGAGGAGAAACCAGAGGGGAAGAAGAACCTCTAGTAGAGGCAGATCCCAGACTCCTTAGTCGACCATCTCTCTGGCTCCTAGATGGAGCAGAAGAAGATGCCAGAGTCTCTGCGTCTATAACCTTTTTCGGTTGGTTTGATGAAGACATCTTTACGAAAACAAAGGAAAATTCTTTGCAAAAGAGGAATTAAGTTTGAAAGATTTCCGTGAAAGTAAAGAAAGGAAGAAGACTATTTATACATAAGGGCAACAGTCAAAACATGGAAGAATAATGATGAAAAGTCACAATCAAAGATGTCACTTCGGGACTGATATACATGCAAAAAGCCTTAAAAAGCGCCGATTTATTGTAGAGCCAATAAAAAAAGGACACATGGAAGGAGCATCAAATGGAAGTGATAAACGACGACTGTGTTCATAAAAAGATACAATGTTACGAAGCAAAGCGTCCACTTACCAAATATTAATCGACAAATATATGGTAAGTGGGGGGACTATCTGTATTGGTAAAAAAGAGTGTCACACGTAAGCAAGACCTTGAAAACTCAGCTAGCTACATGGACCAAAGAAAACGCAACAGATAGACTTGATTCTGTAAAGAGGTACGGGACAAAGAGGCATGGTAAATAAACCCACGAGTTCATCAACCACGGGAAACTTAATGACAAAGAAGAGATACGGTCACAGTGAACCCAGGCGAAGCTACGGGCAGATTCGAGAATCAACAAATATGACTTAGACGTTACGTAACTCCTATACAACAATTACGGTTATCCTTTGTAACGCCTCATTAATGTAATAATTAGCCATTAATGAGCAATCATGACAGGAACCAAACGTTGTACTAGGAAACCCCTATATAAAGGGAAGAATTGTAACCCATAAGGGCGTCTGAATTAACGAATAGAAACTACTTTACTTTTTTGCATTCTATACTGTTTATTATTCCTTTATTCATAATATTATTCACTCGATTATCAGTAACCCACATTTATCCTAAAATAGCTTTGGTCAAGGAATTTCATTCTTTGGTTAAACAATGGTTTCTACCCTTTTATATCTATAGCATGCATAGTTACCCCTTTCCCTTTTCACTATCCATCCCCCAAGAGTTGTTTACAATAAGTTATTACAGACCATGGATCCTGAATTGAAATAGAGAAAAAATAAGAAGCTATTCTATAAGGAGTCTGCATATAGGCCCAAGTCCTCCAGAACCTCATTGCCATATGGTATTTCACAGCCTTTCTCATAATCCGGGTGTGTCAAAGTTCCCTAAGAACCTCAAGGGCTCTCGGGCAATGCTCACACCCAGATTTCAAAGTCATAATAGAATAACTGCAGTGTGGAAGTGCAAACCTCAGTGTGTCAGAGTTCAGAGGGAGCTCAAGGGTCCCAAAGCAGTGCTCACACTAAGGGGGGCAGAACTTAAGGGTCTAAGAATAAAGTGAAGTGCAGGATGTGATTTGAAAAGAGGTAAGTAGGAAAAATAGCTTTTAAAAATAACTTGTTTGAAATACGCTTTGGAGAAAAATAGCAGAATTCATTTAGTTAAAACAATTGAAAAGGGATAGAGTAAGACAGTTAGAGTCTTAGGATCAGAACAGTACGCATAGAACAAGAAACAAGAATCAACCAAGTTCATCAATCACAAGCAGGGACTGAGGCGGTAGGGGACAAGCATGAAGCACATAGGGAAAAGCATACAACAAGCAGATTCATATACATGTTTAGAGAAAGTTCTGGGACATCATGAGTTCAGGATTACATGGAGACTAAGTAACGCATAGTGCAATTGTAGTATACTAGGAATCAAAGAGGACATAAGTGAAGCAGAATCATGTTAGAGCATGAAAAGGGGTAGTAACATGTTGAGGCTAAACGAGAGGGTATTCAGAACTAAAGCAGCAAAGCATACAAACTAGTTGCAAGTAGAACAACAAAACCATAATGTAAAAACATATTAGAAATAAGATTAATCGAAATATCCGAAGAAACATGTTGTTTTGAAGCTTTAAACATAAATTGAAGACATACCAGTTGGAAGATAGCAAGTACAGAATGAAGAATAGGTAAATAGAATAACCAATCTTGGCTTGCAGCTGACTAGTAATAACAAGTAATCAAGAGAAGAACAGTAGAGAGTATGTGTGTATGTGTAAGAGATAATTGAACAGTGTGTGTGTCACCTCTGTGTTAGTGAAAGACTAGAGTATTTATAGTTGCAAACAGGTAGTAAAATAAGGTAAGAATCATAGTAGCATGGTAATTAAGGAACTCATAATCAATCAGTCAGCTATCAAGGCAAGTACTTACTTAGGTTAAGGGAGTTTAATTCAAACGGTAAGAACCAGTATCATATAAGGAAAGAGAAAATCAGTACATGACTAGTAAGGAAAGAATCAAGGCTAAGTAAGCATAGGGTAGTTAATTAAGGAAAGCAATCAAATAATTGAGGTATAGAGTAGGTAATTAGGGGTAAATACACAAAGGGTTTAATTGAGGATATAACTAGTAAAGAATCAATATGTAACACGGTAAATCAGAGAATAAGGCAAGAAATAATTAAAGGCTATAAAACATGGATATAATTGAGAAAATCAGCACATAGGTATCATCATAGTGAACCAGGGAATCAAAGGATTGACATAATGCTGATTGTAAGGACAAAATAACATAAGTTTCCATGAACAAGCAGATGAATCGAGTATTAACAGAGAGAATCGAGTCTGAAACCCTAATAAAGACATACTAGGGTAAAATCACAAGATATTCTAATTAAACAAAGAAATAATCATGAAAATTAAACACACAGCAAAATCATGTAGCAAACAGTCATGGACGAACTTCGGAATCCAGACGAAGTATCAAAAATTAGGGGTTCAACATAAACTAGTTATGGTTGCGGAAACACTCAACACAATCAATCAAAACACATAATAATCAGATAATACGCACTTTTTTTAAAATCAGAAAACGTTTTGAATAAGGTTTTCACGAAACCCTAGTTTTTAGGAAAAAGAAACATCTTTAAAAAATCAGAGGTTTTTCATAAGAAAACACATGAAATAGGTTTATCTCAGCTCAGATCTGTAAAGATCTGAGAAGATGAAATTAGGGTTTCGAAGAAACAGCCCAGAGATGAGCACCGGCTTAGAAACCATAGGTTTAGCCGAGAAATAGGGAGATCTTACTGGAGATCGAGCCATGAAGGTCTGAGACAGGCCAAATGTGTGAGAGAATGGACCCTGGTCTCTTGAGGACCTTAGAGACAGCAATACCGGCGTGAGGGAGCCATGAGAGGCCTGAAGATGGTGAGGACTTCATGGTTTCCGGCGAGGAGGTGGCCGGAGGAGATGAACAGACGTCATCGGAGGTGAAGAGACTTGAAGTCTCTAGAGAGAACTAGAGAGATAGAGAGAGATTAGAGAGACGAGTGTGTGAGTGAAAATGAGGGACAAGGGGGGGGGGGGGGGGGTAGTCTTAGGTCTAATTTAGGTAATAATTAATCTGGGCCGTTGATCAAAATTGATCAACGACCAGGATTTAACAAGACTTGGGTCGGGTTTGGGTAGGATTTGGGCCTGGGGTCTTTGGGTTATTCAATTGGGTATTGGGAGGGTCCAATTGGGTAGGGATCAGATTTATTTGGGACTAGAATTTAAATAAAAATATGGCTAGCTGTTAAATACTCAATAATAATTACTTAAAAATAATTGATAATTATAAAAATAAAATTGATGATTAATAAATTAAATTAGAATGATTAACCAGTATTAAAAAATACAAATGACTAACTATTAGATAGCAATAACATAAAACATATGGTTAGGCTATAATTGAAGATTATTGCAATTATAGCCAAAAAGTGCCAATTTGGCCAATTATGAAAATAATTTGATCTTAATAGGACCAAAATGTCACGACCCAAATCCCGATTCAGGTCGCGATGGCGCCCCACGGCGAGGTTAGGCCAGCCAATATAGAAACACTAAGTGTTACCATTCCCCGTTACGCAAATTTCATCTTTTAACCAATTTTAAACAGATATAAACATGATAATGGCGGTGATGTGAAATAAAACTACAAGTGCGGAAAATCAACCAATAGGCATGTCGCATAACATATGTACAACCAACAACCCAAAATATACACCACGTGTGTGCCAGGAACTAGTGTCACGAGTGCCACGGGCAACTACTGGATATACAATGACTACAATATATACAGGGTCTCAGTCTGAATGAAATGGACAGAGAATATAATAGAAGAACTCCAGGGTGCTGCTAGGAAGTCGCCGGGAAGGCAGTTCACCGTGAAGTATGACCACACTATCATATCTAGCACCGGTCTGATAATCAGACGCACCAGCCTCCGGACCTGTACAGTCAAGTACAGAAAAGAAAAGAAAGTGCAGCATGAGTACATATTAAATAAATATGTACCCAGTGAGTATCCCGCCTAAACTCGAAGAAGTAGTGACGAGAGGTCGACTCGATACTCACTAAGGTCCAACAATAATAACATATGATAAAATATAATGAAATACAGTAAGCATGTCAGGGAAAAAAGCAACAAGTATATATCTCGAGGGCAGAAATCCAAACAAATACTGAACTAAACAATAAAGCACTTTCAAGGGTAAGACCACCGAACGATTCAATAATTACAAATTCTTAGATCCGTCGTGGCGTACGGCCCGCTCCCATAAGGTACCTTCTACACTCGCCGTGACGTATGGCCCGATCCCATATTCATTTCAATTTCTTTTCAACACTGGCGTGGCGTACGACCCGATCCCATATATTTCACAATTTCTTAACACTGCCGTGGCGAACGGCCCGATCCCATATATTTAATAATTTCTCAACACTGCCGTGGCGTACGGCCCGATCCCATATATTTCATAATTTCTCAACACTGCCGTGGCGTACGACCCGATCCCATATATATTCAATTACTTTCAACTCACTCGTGGCGTACGGCCTGATCCCATATATTTCACAATTTCTTTTCAACTCTGCCGTGGCGTACGGCCCGATCCCATGTATATTCAATACTTACTTTCCACAACAAATTCCTTGCCATTCAACAATTTTTCCATAAAGCCTCAGAGAAATAACACTATGCAAAACATAATTTCATAGTACATATGGCGTCACAATAAATCATATAAAGCATTACAAGGAAAACATATCAGGCATTACGAGAAAAAGCATATAAGGCATTACGAAAAAGCATACAAGGCATGATGTGGGCCTAACTACCCGGACATAACAATAATAGCCGCTACGTACGGACTCTCGTCACTTGGCGCGTACGTAGCCCCCAAACAATTTACACATAGCATATACATCACCTATGGGGACAATTCCCTCTTACAAGGTTAGAAAGGAGACTCACCTCGTGTCGAATCTACCCCTCGGACCACAATTTGCGCCCGAAACTCCGAACTCTACACCCGAGGACTCGCAACTAGCCAAAAGGTATACAATAACATCAATGCATGCACAATGAGGGAAATTACCCTAGTTATTTTACTAAAATCGCTATTCTTGAAGAATTTCGAAATTCGAATCCCGGTCCCGCATGTTCAAATTCCAAAAATTCTCGAAGGGATCACTCACCCATAGCCTAAGGATCATTAATGTGTGATTTCTACTTAAATTCATGGCCTAAAACGGATAATCACAAAATCCTCAAGAACCCTAAAATTACTACCTAATTCTATGGTTTTAGATAATTTAATAGTGAATTTAACTGGGAATTAATGTTTGAAACTAGTAAAACTATGGAATTTACTTACCTCAATAACAGTGGTGGAAGGTCCCTAGAAGAGCTCTCTAAAAACTTGAGGAGGAAGATGCAAATGGAGGAAAAATGCTAAGTCCCGTATTTTATAAAACTGCCCAGGGATTCCTTAACTGCGAAGGCCAAATGGCCAGACCTCTGCGATCGCGGCAGAGGTCCTGCTATCGCGAAGGCCAACTGTCCAGACCTCTGCGATCGCGAAGAACAAACTCACCCGGCCCAGACGCGACTCTATGTGATCGCGATAAAAAGCTGCGATCGCGAAGGTGTGGAACCCAGACCTCTGCGATCGCAGAGAACAATCAATAGCCCAGCAAATGCCTTCTCCGCGATCGCAACCCACCTTCTGCGATCGCAGAGAAGGAAACCAGATAGCAGAAACTCTAGCTTTTCTAACTTAGCTCCCGGGGGTCTAAAACACCCCCGAGCCCCTCGGGACCCCATCCAAAAGCACCGACAAGTCTGTATTCATGATACGGACTCGCTCGAACTTCCGGAACCTCAAGAACAACAACGAAACTCAAAATTCAATCCCCAAACCAAATTGAATCAACTTAAGAACTTAAGAAATTTTAGAATTCACTTTAATGCGCCGAACCGACCTATACTACTCGGAATGACTTCAAATTTTGCAGACAAGTTATAAATAACATAACGGAACTATTCCCGGTCTCGAAATTTCATTCAGACCTCGGGAACATAAAATCACATTTCAAGCCAAATTTCAAATTCTTTAAAAATCCTCAAAACTTCATTAACTCCAATTTTCTCATTTTGGTCTGAAACCCGTCAAATCAAGTTAGTTTCTTACCAAATTTCACAGATTACTTACATAACACATATTGAACCTGTTCCGGGCTCCGAAATCATAATACGGGCCCGACAGCACAGGTTTCACATCAAGGTTCATGTTCATAAGCCTTTAATATTTTTCATACAACATTTTTCTTTAAAAATTCATTTCTCGGACTTGGGTCTTCGGAATTCGATTCCGGGCATTCGTCCAGTCCCATATTTTCCTACAGACCTTCCGGAACCGTCGGATCACAGATCCGGGTTCGTTTACCAAAAATGTTGACCAAAGTCAACATTATTCAATTAATTATCATAAATTAGACTCTTAATCAAGTTTTCACATAAAGGCTCCCCGGCTACGCGCCCGGGCTGCGCACGCACATCGAGGTGATATTAACGGAGGCTTTCGGGGCCTCGGAACATAGTCAAAATTAGATTCACATAAGATGACCCCTTTTTGGGTCATCACAATCTCCCCCTCTAAAACAAACGTTCGTCCTCGAACGGACGTAGAATCGTACCTGAAAAACCGAATAGCTGTGGATACCTGCTTCGCATGTCCTCCTCGGACTCCCAAGTCTCCTCATTGACTGGTTGGCCCCTCCACTGGACCTTTACGATAGAAATTCTCTTAGACCTCAACTGGCGGTCCCGCCTATCAATAATAGCAACTGGCTCCTCCTCGAAGCCTAACTTCTCATCTAACTGAATAGCGCTGAAATCAATCACGTGAGAGAAATCGGCATGATATCTCCGGAGCATGGATACATGAAATACCGGATGAACTCTCGATAATGCGGGAGGTAAAGCGAGCTCATAAGGAACCTCCCCAACTCGCCTCAACACTTCGAAAGGGCCTATAAACCTGGGGCTCAGCTTGCCCTTCTTCCCGAATCTCATAACACCCTTCATCGGCGAAATCTTCAACATAACCTTATCTCCCTCCAAAAATGCCACATCACGCGCCCGCTGATCTGCGTAGCTCTTCTGCCTAGACTGTGCTGTACAGAGCCTTTCCTGAATAATCTTCACCTTTTCCAAGGCATCTCTCACCAGATCGGTACCATATAGCTTGGCCTCGTCAGGCTCAAACCACCCAATTGGAGAACAACATCGCCGACCATATAAAGCCTCGAATGGAGCCATCTCGATGCTGGACTGATAACTGTTATTGTATGCAAACTCTGCCAAAGGCAAGAACTGGTCCCATTGACCGCCAAAATCAATCACACAAGCCCTGAGCATATCCTCCAAAATCTGAACTGTACGCTCCGACTGACCATCAGTCTGAGGGTGAAATGCTGAGCTGAGATCTATCTGAGTGCCCATCTCACTGTGCAATGCTCTCCAAAAGTGCGAGGTGAACTGAGGATCTCGATCTAATATAATGGACACTGGCACCCCGTGCAACCGAACTATCACCCGAACATAAATCTGGGCCAGCCTCTCCGTAGTATAAGTAGTAGCCACAGGAATGAAATGCGCCAATTTGGTCAATCTATCCACAATGACCCAAACCGCGTCAACCTTCCGCAAAGTACGAGGCAAACCAACCACAAAATCCATGGTGATGCGCTCCCATTTTCACTCAGGATTGGGCATCTGCTGAAACAGACCTCCTGGCCTATGGTGCTCGTACTTGACATGCTGACAATTGAGACACCTAGCCACATACTGCACTATATCTTTCTTCATCCGCCTCCACCAGTAGTGCTGCTTCAAATCACGGTACATCTTCGTCGCACCCGGATGAACAGAATACCGAGAACTGTGGGCCTCTTCTAAAATTCTCTTCCTCAAGCCATCAATATTAGGAACACATAAATGGCCTTGGAGCCTCAAGACACTATCCTCGCTTAAAGTAACCTCCTTGGCCCTACCTTGGACCACTGCATCCCGAAGCTCTGCAAGGCATGGATTATCAAACTGTCGAGCCTTAATCTCCCCCAACAATGAAGACTGAGCAACTACATGAGCCAAAACTCGACGAGGCTCTGAAAGGTCCAATCNCTCAGCTGCAATGTAGGCCAAGCTACCCATACTCGCTGCCCTCCTGCTCAAAGCATCTGCTACTACATTCGCCTTGCCCGGGTGATAAAAAATAGTGAGATCATAATCTTTTAACTACTCAAGCCATCTTCACTGCCTCAAGTTAAGGTCCCTCTGCTTAAGAAAGTACTGCAGGCTGCGGTGGTCAGTATAGACCTCACAAGATACACCATATAGATAATGCCGCCATATCTTCAAAGCATAAACAATCACCGCCAACTCCAAATCATGCACAGGGTAATTCTTTTCATGAACCTTCAGTTGCTGTGAAGAATAAGCAATAACCCTGCCGTCCTGCATTAGAACACACCCTAACCCGACACGTGAAGCGTCGCAATACATAGTATACATCCCAGAACCGGAAGGCAATGACAGAACTGGTGCTGAGGTTAAAGCTGACTTGAGCTTCTGAAAGCTCGCCTCACACTCGTCGGACCACCGAAACGGGGCATTCTTCGGAGTCAATCTGGTCAGTGGGGCTGCAATAGAGGAGAACCCTTCCACGAATTGGCGATAATAGCCTGCTAGGCCCAAGAAACTCTTGATCTCTGTAGCTGAAGTAGGACGCGGCCAACTCTGAACCGCCTCAATATTCTGAGGATCAACCTTGATACCTTCTCCAGATACCACATGCCCCAAAAATGCCACGGAATCTAACAGGAACTCGCACTTGGAGAACTTAGCATACAACTTCTGTTCCCGCAAGGTCTGGAGCACAACTCT